>OVAX01004061.1:0-15413 GCA_900406405.1 Lepidium africanum | reverse complement strand
GTTTTACAACGAATTTGCAACGAAAAAAGGCGTTGCAAATCTGTTTTTTTGTTGTAGTGGTATGGATAGTTATGTGATAGTTTATATATAACTAGATAAGGATCCGTGCGATGCACGAGTTTTCTTGCGTTTGAAAAGTTTATTTTCAAATTTTGGTTTTTATTGTATCCTTATTTTTTGAATCATAAAGCAGACACTCTTATCTGATGTGCAAGAAACCCTTCTTTATATAATATGATTTATTTTAAATTTTTTTTAATATATCATCAAAATTTTTATGATCTTGAGATTTGACACGTAAAAGAATCCAATTAATTAGTAACTCTGAGAAACCTTACTTTATATAATAAGATATATAACAATGAGATGACATAAAATTTGTTAAGAAATAACACATTATGATAATTGGTATGGATAGTTATATATAATTTGGTGTAAAAAATTATTTTTCTTTAATTTATAAATTATATTTGTTAATAATAATTATATTTTTGTTTACTTATTATATATATATATATATTTTTTTTTTTTTTTGCTGAAACTGTAAGAGTGGGCTGTAGGAGCAAAAATTGGGTGGGGATATAAATAGGAACATCTGAATTAGTAGTAGAAGAACTATTTGACAGAATAAAATGTTTCTATGATCTTCATGCCATCTGTGAGGATCATTATTGACCTCAATGGTCAAACCATTACAATCAGATTGTTGTATCTGTTGTCTAGTTGTAATGAATGCATAAATGTGAATATTTCTACGATATGACTTAACAAGTTTGTATACTTTAAGAAAACATGCTGACTTCTAACGGAATTTCCGATAATAAAAAAAAAGCTGAAATATTGGTCAGAATATTTGAACGTCGGAAAGTTTCTGACCATTAAAAGTCCTTGCTAATAGTCAGAAATTTTTGATGGAAATTGACAGTTACTAGTTTTCTGATCATTTTAAACCGACGATTCAAAATTGTTGGAAAATCTTCAGAAATTCCAACAGTTTTTTGACAGTTTTGGCAATCTGAATCTAGTATGATCTTGTATAATGCATGTATTTATTTTATTTTGTATATATTTTTGACCGGGAAAATGGTGAAAATGTCCCTAAAATTTATTCAAATAAAACTAAGAACAAATGTCTTTAGGGAATATAACACCTTCCCAATTCACATTGAAAATCAAAGAAAGTTCTTCAGGAAGTCCAAACAGTAAAGTAAAAGCATGGTTAGCTAATCTTTTGGCAAGATTGTGTGTAAAATAGATTATCTAGTTCCTCGTAATAAAATCATGGCACATACGTATCATGAGGGAGAAATGATGAGTTTCCTCAATTCCTATCTTAAGAAATCCTACCATAATCTCGAAATCCACTTCAAACTCCACTCTTTGAACCCCTTCTCCCAAGCCATGTAAAGACCATAGTAAACACCCATAGTTCAGCTAGAGGAGTCGAGCATATTCCAATATTCAGCGAAAAACCGAGAGACCATTGGCCTGTACAGTGCTGGAGTACTTCTCCCGCAGTGGCAAATCCCTGATTTCCCTGTGAGGCTCCATTGTATTAACTTTCCACCATTGAATTGTCGGATGTTTCCATGATATCAACTGTGATACTCTCTCCCTAGTACCAACCTGGAGACTTGTTTTCGTGTGCTAAGGAAATCTCTCGTCCTAGATCTTTAATGAAATGGATCTGGTTATGAACCAAAGACATACCCAAAATGTCATTTCCATCCCCACCAAATAGTCATACCAAACAGTGTGGGCCAAGAACTTCCTTCGATCAAATTGTGTTCATCAAGGTTCAAATGGAGCCACTCTAACAATGTCAAACCGTAGAACGCAACACGTCAACATGTGGGTACTAAACGATTCCGAATTCCAACAATTGCTGGGCAGTCTCTAAGAACATGTATAATTGATTCATCATCTCCCTTACAAATTGGACACATCTTGGATGGCGAGAGCTGACGTCGAAACCTTTCAGCATTAGTCATTATAGATGATACACAATTAATTTCAACAAGTGAAACACCTTAATGTAGTAATTGAGGATTGAATCCACAAAGAATCTAGAATCAACACACTACGATTGCAAGAATTTGGATTTAAGCTATAGCAATAGAGATGAATTGAAATAAAGACTACTAAAACTTAAACTAAACAAATATCAAAACAAACTTAAGTAGAATAAAAGACTTAAACAAAAACAACAATTCAAAGACAATCAAACAAAGGAGAATGGCTTTAGGCAATGTAATTGATTAAAGAGAAAGAAAACTAACTAATGATACATAATGGAACAATTAAGCTCAACCTAGGACATGAAACATAATTCTAGATCAACCTACTCTCATGGCATTAACCTCTATATCAATCAATCAATTGAGATAAATTCTCATTTGCCAATTCAAAGATCAATAAGCATTAAACACAAGTCCATTAAGTCCACTAATCACCCTAACTTCATCTCTCAATGGCTACATTAAAAAATCTCATAAAAAGGTCTTTTAGGAATTTTCACAAATACCATTCGAACATGAAATTTCTAGCATCTATTTTCAAGTAATCAAGTTGAATCTAGCATTATGAACACCTACTATGAAGGAATCTAACAACAAAATCATCAAAATTCAATCATCTAACCCTAGGATCTACCAAGCCATCAACCATTTATCAACTACTCACTCGTAGCGATAAAAAAATCAAAGAAAAGATGCAAAGACAAACATAATGAAGAAGAAAAGAGATAAGATAAATAAATTTCAATAGATGGGAGATGATGATCCAAAGATAATCATCTCCAAAAGGGTCTCCAACCATTCTCCCTCTCTTTCTCTCGCAAGTGTTTGCTGAAAACTTAGAAGAAAGATTGTCTAAAAAAACATAAACATTTGGGTTTTAATGTTTTAAAACGGAATCAGATCGACCCTGTACAAACTGGGTCGAACAAACTATAAAAATTCGTCTGGCCAAGATTCTCGACACTAATTCTCGAGCATAGGGTTGAATTTTTCTACTGTGTAATTTTCTCGACCCAAATTCTCGAGCATAGGGTCAAGATTTCATCTAAAACTCTTTTGGTCCATTTTCTCGACCCAAAAGCACGATCTGGAGATTGAGATTCTTTTCTCGAGGCTCCTTTCCACTCTTTTATGCTTCCTTACTTCAAGAGTTTGGTTCTTAGCTTCCACATCTCCGAATGTTGGCTCCAATTCACCTAAAAATACCAAAAAGGAAGAAAATTTGCAAATATATAATCATAAGACTCTAATACATGAAATATGTAAAATGCTATTAAAAAGGAGATCAAATGAGTTCTACATGAATGAGAATTATGCAAAATTTCAATGAAAACTAGCATAATATTAACATATATCAATAGACTGGCGTGGAAACTAACCAGAGGAAACATTGTACACGCTCAGTCATCGGAGCTCGCCAAATGCAACGAAAACACCGACATATATTTTGTTGCGGAACTATATCTCATATAAGCCAATGGCAAGCCGAGTGAACTGTGAATTGCAGTTAGAAGTTTCAGACCAAGCCAATCGATTTGAAGCTCCAGTAAACTTCTCTAAAATTGTAGCGGTAATCTTAAGTCGAGTAGTCTCATCAACATTTGGGACAATACAATGCATCTACCAATTATAAGTATCATCCCAAAACTCACATAACTTCTGGTCAATCTCGTGAGCTGATATCACGGTGGGATTCGGAACTGATTCAATTAAAGGAGTCCTGCTGAGCAAACGATCTACCCAAAAGCGTACACTTTGGCCATCTCCCAAAACCCAACCTAATTTAGGTAAAACTACCTTAACTCGTGAACTCCACCACACTTATATTTTGATGTTATTACCCAAAACCATAAACCACCATAGCCTTGCAGTAATCGCCAACCTAATTTTGTAATCCAGGACTTATTCATCTTATAACCGACGAATTCCCAAACCACCAGAATCACGCGGGGAGCAAACAGTATCCCATGAGACAAGATGTTGCTTTCTTTGATCAGAATTGTTGCCTTATAAGAATCAATTTGCTGAAGTGTTGTTTAAGGAAAACAAATTGAGATCATAACATGTATCGGAAGAGACGTTAACACCGACGTGGTAAATGTAACACGACTCGCGAAGCTTAAACAATGACTTTTCCAACCTGCAAGTCTTGATGAAGCTTTTGCAAGAACCTCATTAAAGGTGTATTTGTTAATGATTTTTGTAAGATAAGCATGCCCAAATATTTCCTTAACTCATGAGTAACTTCGATACCACTATTTTGACTTAATGATTGTGCCAAGTCACGAGATACAGTTTAGGAAAAGAAGATCTTAGAATTTTCTAAGCTAACTTTCTGACCCGAAAGAAGAACAAAAGGTTTCCAAAACGCCTCGAATCACCATTATTTGTGACACTGACGCTTCCACTTTTTCTCAATGATCGATGTTTCAAATCAAGTGACACAATCTCCCGATACATAGCACAAAGACATAAGGTGATAGAGGATCCCCTTGACGGAGTCCCCAACATGGCAAAAATTCTTCTGTCTTCTCATCGTTCCAGATTAATCTCATTGATGGACCCATAACACAGTTCATAATCCATCTTATCCAGGAGCTCCAAATATTTGTTGCCTTGAGCATGTCCTCCAAAAAATCTCATCTAATCCTATAGTATGCTTAGTCTAAGTCCATTTTCAACAGCATCCAACCTTTTCGACCTTGTTTCCATATCATAGAGTGAACAGTCTCTTAAACCACTACAATACTATCCATACTCAACCTGCTAAGGATAAAACTAGCTTGTGCCAGACCAATGAGTTTTTGGATAATCTTGGTCATTCTCATGACCATTACTTTAGTAATAATTTTAAATAAAAATATTACACAAGTTAATCAGTCTGAACTGCTTAATAAACTCTGGGCTTAGAATTTTCCCAATAAGAACCTGAAGCACGCCATTTGTACCTGTTGGTAGTATCCCTGTCTCAAAGAACCGAAGAGAAAACTAAACCACCAACGATCCCACTATTTCCCAACAATCCTGATAGAAAACCGGTTGAAAGCTGTTCGAGCCCTGAGCCTTAAACTTTCCTATGCTTTGTACAACATTGATTTTCACTGAAGAAAACGCTTTACCTAAAACCGCTATATCTTCACGAGCTAGAGTAACAAATCCCGAGCTTGGAAGAGCCGCAATACTCAGTGGTACATCTGATATAGGATATAAATTCTTGTAGAAAGAGATTGCTAATTGTTCCAATTGGCTTTGATCCTCTATCCAAATATCGTCCTCATTTTGGAGCATATCAATACAATTATGTTTCTAGCGAATAACTGTTGAGGTGTGAAAATACCTCGTAATCCTATCACCAAGAGATACCCATTTCTTTCTCAATTTCTGAAACCCAAGGGACTTCTTTTTGTTCCAAAAGCAGCCCAAACTCGTTCAACAATGTTGTTTCTTCCTCAATTTACTCATCTTTGGGAGAGGTAACTAGAGAATCTTGAACTCGCTCAATCTTCTGAGATAATTTCTCCCTACGTCTTTGAATATTGCCAAAGACTTCTTTATTCCATTTTTTCAGTGTTCTAAGCAGACTACGTAATGCCTCTAGCGTGCTCAAATTAGTGCGCCAAGAATCTTGAAGTAACTCCTTAAAGCTTTGGTGTTTCAGCCATGCAAATTCAAACCTGAACTATTCAGATTACATGGAATAGTCGGACACATCAGCCTCGTTATACTGGAACCTTAGTTGAGGATAACACATAACGTGATCCACTCTTTTAATCATGAAATTGCTCTCAAATCTTACCTTTTTCCCTGTATATGGACTACCCTAGTAGCCCATATCAATAAGAGCGTGATTATGAATTCAATCCGTGAAACCCAATGAATCTGAAGACAGACTACAAATTTCGCTTGTTCTCTCATCCATTATCACAATCGTATTAAATCTCCTCCAATTATTAACAGCTCATCAATGGAGGTGAACATGACTTAATTGCTCTCACGACCCTTAACGCCCAGACACCGATGGAGATGCATACACTACCACAAAGTGAATTGGTCCCAAGTATGTTCCAACTCGAGCATAAATAAACTGGTCTAATCNCAACTCGAGCATAAATAAACTGGTCTAATCTTTTAATAAAGTATAGTGTGCCAACACTAGAGCGCCAAAGGATCCACAACCCCCCCCCCCCTAATTTGATACCCAACATGGACCGAATGATCAAACCACAACCCTTGACAAATAACTCGAGCTCTATCATCACCAGCATGGGTCTCGAAGAAGGCAAGAATATCAACTTTAAACTTCTTTAAAATATATCGGATCGATCTTGTAAAATTGGGTTTATTTTTCCCCCTACAATTCCAAAAAATACAATTCATTATCATAAAGAAATTAGAATAATAGAGAATTCTCGGGGAACAACGTTATGCCTTCATCGAGTCCACGCCACCACCGCATGTCTCGTATATTTGAGAATCATCTTGATGAATAGACACGTCCTGAGTCAAGTCCGTACTCGAAGTGATCATGTTATCAAGAGGTATAAGCTGTGGAATCGAGGAAGGATTAGCTACACTTCCCACAATCAATATACTCGAAGCACCCGACTGTTCCTTGGCAAGAAACCTGATTCGTATTCAATCCCAAACTCGACACACATGGTGAGGTCTTAAAGCAAAAATTCCACCAGATCGATCCTCATCCACACTTTCAATTCTTAACCATTTTCTAGCAGAGGATAACTCCAACTCACCCGTTGGGGACCCAAAGACTAGTCCTCTCGCGGGCCGAGATTGTTTGCTTCTTACTTTACCTCCATCTTGTATCTTGTCTCCACTAGCATGATTACCCGCCTTGATACTCGGCTGTATATCCGATGGAGAAACTCAATTCTGAGCAACAGTCGTCTTACCCTTACTTGCAAAAACCATACTCTAATTTGAAACCACCACAGGGACGTTTGGATTCAGCTTAGATGTCATCGCATTCTTTTTATTACCACTTGTCACAAGTGTCTCCTTTCATCCCTTTGTTTCTACATTTAGCGCCAAACTAGCGAACTTATTTGCCATACTAGACTTATTATGATTCTTCTGGTCAGAGATATCTTTCAACACTCATGCAGAAGCAACTTGGGAGCCTCCTTCAGAGACAACAACTTCTAGCCTTCTTAACAAAAGTAAAACTGTTTGAAGCAACAAGTTGTTCCTCATGTTTCGTCGCCACTGATTGAGAATCCTTTGCCACGATAGTCCTTTTCTCAACTCGTAGATAAAATTGCACCGAATGTTTGTAAATTACACCAAACGTATGAAACGTAATATCTCTCCCCGTTCACCTGAATTGAACCTTCCAAAGGCTTCCTAAGTTTCACTTCGAGACACACGAGTAAACACTCGCACACAAGGCATTAGACGTGGTATGATCAACACGCAGAAGTTTTCTTAACACACTAGCAGTCCCCATAATAACACACTCATAATACATGCTCACCCGGAGTTGAACAATGCGAGCCCAGACCGGTGTAGTAGTTAATAGATCAAAATTTGCATCTCACGCATTTACCAATAAGTAACTACCGAATACTTTCCCCAGACCACCGGTAAGAGTATAGAGGAATTCATCATTGCGTATATATAAGTATTTGTATATATTTACCAAAAAAATATTACGAATACATTACGTACATATAGGTGCTTTTTCTTTTCCTAATCTATAAACTCCATCTGAATGATCCGTCTCGATGATCTGTTTGGATGATGTTCTTTTCTTCATCTGAAAACTCCATCTGGATGATGCGTTTAGATGAAGTTATATTTCTTTGTACATTTGTATAAATTAGTTGGATGTACTTTGTAACCAAATGACTAAAAAAAACCATGTTTTGTGTTACATTGTCTTTTAATGATATAAATTATATTTACAACTACATATTTATCAAAATTATTTTTAAAATAACTAATAAAATTGTAGATTAATTACATAGTTAAATTTTAGTAAATAATTATTTTATAAAAATTCAAAAAAATTATTATTAAACATCTTAATACCTAAAAAATAATAAATACTCATACATTTCAATAAATAAAAACATAAAATTATAGAAACAAATTAAAACGAAGAGAGAATGTGAAAATGAGGAGAGAGAGTAAAATGAGGAGAGACTAAAAAGAGGATATCGAGTAAAAAAGAGGATATCGAGTAAAAAAGAGGAGAGAAAGTGAAAATGAGGAGAGAGAGTAAAAAAAGGAGAGAGAATAAAAAGAGGAGAGCGAGTAAAAAAGAGGAAAGAGAGAAAAAAGAGGAGAGAGAGTAAAAAGAGGAGAGAGTTAAAAGAGGAGAGAAAGAAGAGAGAGAGTAGAAAGAGGAGAGAGAATAAAAAGAGGAGAGAGAGTAAAAAGAGGAGAGAGAGTAAAATGAGGAGAGAGAGTAAAATGAGGAGAGAGAGTAAAAAGAGGAAATAGAGTAAAAGAGATGAGAGAGAGTAAAAAGAGGAGAGAGTGAAAATGAGGAGAGAGAGTTAAAATGAGGAGAGAGAGTTAAAAAGAGGAGAGAGAGTAAAAATGAGGAGAGATAGTAAATATGAGGAGAGAGAGTAAATATGAGGAGAGAGAGTAAAAATGAAGAGAGAGTAAAAGAGATGAGAGAAAGTAAAAATGAGGAGAGAAAACAATAAAATGAGAAAAAGAAACAATACAATTATAAGGGTATTTTGGTATTTTACAAATTTTTACAAGTACATCTTCATCCAAATGCACCAACCAAACATATCTGAAATTTTTAAGAATTTTGAATGAGTTTCCAGTTTCCTAAATCCATCAAAATGATCCATCTGGATGAGAAATTTAAATGTGTCTAAAAGAACAATAGTTTTCATTTCCATTCAAATGGAGCATCAATATTTGTAAGCTCTAGATAAATATTTAGAGTTTCCTCTTAAAATGAGTTTTCTTTACCTTATCTCCCAAAAATTACATATTTTCTACTGGAAACAGAACTTTTTTTTTCACAAAATATGTATGGCTCTGGACATAATTGTTTCACATTTGGGAGCTATATTGCTGATGGACTTTTTGTAGGGTCTATTGAATTAATTTTAAGTGATTTGGGTTGCACTGACAAATAATATGTTATTAAATTAGTGATTTTGGAAAATATAATCAAATCTATTATTATTAATTCAATTTAGAAAAATTTTAAGAAATGTACTTTTTAGTGTATGCTTTTGCAAAAATGAATTTTGAAATTTTTCTTTTAAAAGATGCCACTCACTGATAAAAAATAATAAAAATACTCTCAAAAGTTTTTTCTGTGATAACTTTTTCACAAAAAAAAACTCCCCCGCCATAAAATAAAAATTTCCCACCAAATTTTTTTTATAAGTTCGCTTACAAAATTTTAATAAACACCTTATAAATTTTTATAAACACATTATAAATTTTTTTAAACACCTTATAAATTTTTATAAACACATTATAAATTTTTTTAAACACCTTACAAAATTTTTATAAGATACCTTATAAATTTTTTATAAACACTTTATAAATTTATAAGATACCTTATAAATTTTATAAGCTTTCTTATAAAAAATTTTGGTGAGAAAAAAAAATTTTTGTAGGAAAAAAGTTTTTTTTTGGCCGGAGAAAAGTTTTTTTTTGTGGGAAAAAAATTTTTGGCGGAAAAAAAGTTTGAAAAATATTAAAAAAATTGTAATCTATGGGTATTTTGGTCATTTTTCATAATAAAGGACAATTTTTTAAAATGTCCAAAAAATGGGAGCAGTGATGAAAACTTCCTCCTTAAAGGAGTATTTTTGTAATTCTCCATTCAATTTAAGACAATTTTAAGTGATTTTTTAAAAGTATTTTAGGTGATTTCTTTAGTTAAAACACATAAAGATCCAAATTCTAGTTTCAAGTCGAGTTTTAGAATATTTTGTCACAAATTATAAGAGTTCTCTAAATTCATCTAAAAGCATCAAAACTTCATTAATTATAAATCATTCAAAATCATTTTGAATTCATGTTTCAATACACGCCTTAACTGAAATCTTATATATTAGTGGAGGAATAAATCAAAAAAGTTTATGTGTCAAAACACGTTTAATTTTAACATGGTTGATTACAGAGTTGCCTTAACATTAAATTACAAAAATATTCCTAATATTAAAATTAAGTTTATTTCAATATCAATTAATTTATTTTATTTTTCTACGAAAATAATAATATAGATTTGCTAAGATATTACAAAATGTAAAACTTTTTTGTATTTGTTTTGATTTAATCTTATTTTTTATAATATAGATAATTACATAAATCACTTGTAAATTTTTATTTTACATATTAAAATTATTTCGTTTTAAGTTAATTTTTATTTTAAAATTAATATGTTTACTCTATAAGCAATATAATTTTTTGTTAAATTTTAAGATTATCCGAAAATTAGATAAAAAAAGTTTTTGTTCTTTTTTTTGTTTTGATTTAATACCTTTTAAATATTTAAATTTAATACGATAAAGTAAGTACATATTTTCATAGTTATCATAATTATTAATAATTCATATTTCTATTTGAATATTATGGGTCTGATTGGAATTGCTTTTGTTTTTCGGCTTGGAAAGCAAAATTTTTTGTAAAAGATTAAAATTAAAATAATCATATTTTAGAGTAAAAGAGAAACTAGAATATCATGCAAAGATGTTTGCTTTTCAAAGCAATAAAACGAAAGCAATTCTCAACAAACTCTCTTGATCAGGAACTGCTTTCGTTTTTTTGCTTTGAAAAGCAAAAATCTTTGCAAGATACTCTAGTTTATTTTTAATTCTAAATTTTGATTGGTTTAATTTCCATCTTTTATAAAGATTTTTGCTTTCTAAAGCTGGAAAACAAAAACAATTTCAATGAGGCCCTATATTTTTTTTCAATATAAAGCAAAGATAACTACTTTCAATCCATCATAAATTTTTTATTCACCATAAACATTCATTCAGTTTGTAGATTTTCTTTTTTTCTTTTTCAGAGAGTCCTTTGTTAATTTTATTTTTCATGTTGACCGTTAAGAACTTACTTACTCAATTTATATTTATCACGCAAATCAATCCAATATTATATTCATCAGACTATAGAGATCACCAAAATAAATTAAGATGGTTTTTTTCGACGAAGAGGTTAGTTTAAAATTGTGAGTAAACTAAAATTATACGTATTGTAAAATTTTGATTTACAAATTTTTTAATTTTATTCCAATATAAATGGTAATAATGTTGGAGAAGCATGTTATAGTAAAGAGAAAAAAAATTGATAGAAAGATATAATACAAATATTATTTCATAAGTGGATGAAAACGTATGGGACTTAGGAGTCTATTTAACCAATACATGGTGATCATTTAATTTCTATATATTTTTAGAGGACATGAATCTATGAGGAGAAAAGTTATGAGACTATGGAGATCACTCAAATGAAATGAGATAGTTTTGATATACAAAGAAGTTAGTTTAAAATTGTGTGTAGACTAAAATACTATGTATTTTCAAATTTTGATTACAAATCTATTAGTTTTATTCAAAAAACATGAAACGATTGAAAAAAAGTTTTCACAACATAATCATATGTATAATATGATTTGTTAAATAAGGAGTTAATCAAAGTAATTATTTAACATATTATTTTTATAAAATTGATAATATTGTATTTTATGTCTTAGAAATTTTTGTTTATACAAATTTAACTTTCACATATTATATTAATTTTATCTTTAGTGTTTTATGCAACATCGATTACTAAAAATTTGGTACCTAATGTATAAAATAATAAAATTTTAAATTATTAAAATAAATATATTTATACCCACACACATGTGCGGGAAAATCACCTAGTTCCATCTAAAATCATACCAACATATTTTTTCGAGTGCAATTTCAACACAAGGATTAACTCATATTGAATTTTAACTACAAGAAAATAAAGAATTTCCAATGAAAAGACTTTGTAAATTTTTCCCAAAATGAGTTTTCTTTTCTGCTTCATCTTTACATTGGAGATCTTCTACGTATAACGAAAGTTTGCTTACTCTTCCAACGTGAAGAGAGAACTAAAGATGAGGCAGATAAATGGTTGTGCAAACAGAGCACGAGCTCGCCCAATTTGTGGATTACCATGTAGCTGTTTAAGATACACCTCTTCTTTATCTTTTAAATCTGTACATAGCGAGAATTAAAAAATATGTGTACTTAAATCATCTATAGGTTCATTAAAAAATCTTGCGAGCTCGAGCTCTGATTCCACTACTTTCTTTTGGGAACCAAATTAAATGGAACAATATTTGTGAACATAAGGCTAGAGAGCACACAAAAGAGTAAAATGTGAAATGTATCTCACACTATAGAATATTAATAGAATTTGATATAAACCTCTTACATGGACATCAAGAACTCGATAAAACAATGATATTGAAGTGTTTTGAGCCACTATTTATACTGCGAGAAAAGCAGACCAATGGTATTCTTTACCTCACTATTTTTTCGATTAATTCAAAAAAATACACCAATCCGCTATTTTTCTTGGTCAAACAAATTAAATAGTATTACAGAGGAAATTCTATATACTAATCAAGACAGACAGATTATAAAATGTTCTTGTCTTAACCATCCTTCTAAATTTGACTAGGGAGTAGGGTTCAGTATTATGGTTTATGATTTGTTTTCGGTATGATTTTTATGTTTTAGGATTTATAGAAATTGAATCATAAAAACCTGTTAACAATTTTATTTAGATTCACTAATTAAAGTTTATTACCAACTCTACGAGTGGATTTTTTTGTTTACTAATAACGTAAAAGTATTTGAATGATTAAATTGTATAAATATATGATATCTGGATATATATTTTTGATGTTGTTAACCTTTTTACCAATCATTTTGCAACTGGTCATACTAGATATATTTGAATTTGATATTAAAGATAACAAAGAGATTTATTCTTTTAAGAGTGTCTTTAACAATTACAGTTTTCGCAAAAATTAATACCCTTAATTTTTGAAAACTAAAAACAAAAAATGTAAAATATTTTACATGTTTCAAAATTACGTTGTTGTTTTATTGGTTCATAAGTTAGAGTATTTATATTTTCGTGGACAATTATTGTTGCATCTGATCCTGATTTCTTTCATTGGTGAATTAGAATCTGTAATTCTGTAAAGTTCTGTTTCATTGTGGTTTAATTCTAAAACACGCCATTGTAGGTTACATTGTAGCAATATAAATATTGCATATGAGAGGTATATATGCTTTACATCCGGGGAATATATTGTTGATCAATTTTTATCTTCTGAAAATCCACCTGACAATAAAGTGAATTTATTGGAGGGTGGATTTTAATAGATTTAGAAATCCAAGGATTTCTAAATCTATAGGATTTTAAAAGCAAATAAAGTGGATTTGTAAATCCAATAGACTAGATTTCAATGGTTGAATAACACATGATTTAATTATAGATTTCAAAATCAATGTTTGATAACACATGATTTATAAATATGTATTTTAAAATTATTGATTGAATAACACATGATTTGTGAGGATTATTAAAATCCATTAAAGTCCACCCTCCAATAAACTCTCCTAAGATTAATTGACATTCACTTCTATACTACAAGAAAAGAAATGAATTCAGATGAAAAATTCTGTCGGAAATTCATCCCAAAATGAGTTTCTTCTCCTTGTGTTATGTCACATCACTCCCAAAAATTAGAGATCTTCAACCAGAAACGACAATTTCATTTATTCTTCCAATGTGAAGAGAAGATGAGACAAACAAAAGTTGTAGAATCAGAATTCGAATTCGAAAGATTTGTGATAATCCCAGATGATCAAGATACACCTCTTGTAATCTCTTAAACCTGTTTTTATTTACGGTAACGAGAACTAAAGAAGATGTGTACTTAAATCACCTATAAGCTCATTGACAAATCTCGCGAGCTCGAGCTCTGATTCCACTACTTTCCTTGACTCGTCTTTTGTTCTTTTCACTTTGGAAGAGTAAATAAAATTGTTGTTTCAGGTAGAAGAAAACTTTTATTCATTGATGAGCACTCCAAGTAAAAGAATATCTGTAAAGTTAATATCAAACAAAAGGCTAGAGAGCACAAATGAGTAAAATGTAAATTTTATCTGATAATATGTGCTCTCTATCTTCTGTCACCACAAATCATTGCCTCCCAAAACTAGTAAAAATCAGTTTGTGATTTACAACTAAAGAAAAATAGAATATTAAAAGAATTTCTTATAAACATCCAATGGACATCAAACGAACTCGATAAAACAATGATGGTGAGATTTTTTGAAGCCACTATTTATAGACACATAGACAGGAGTGACATTTTTTTAATAAAATGGACTTTTTTGGTATATACAGATTTTGAAGTCTATTTTAGTCACCACAAACGTGAAAGAAAAAATACTTTAGCATTTGGGGTTATCTACCTATTTAACAAGATACATTTACTTTTTTGGAATATAAAGAAAAGAATAATTATAAAACTATGAGTAAATAAAAAAGAAATTTTTATACTGCAATTTGATTACAGATTATTCTACTTAACGTTCGTGATAAGATTTTGGAAACGCATTTGTTCGATCCAAATGATATAGAAAGAAATAATAAGATATAGGCAAACTAAATAATTTTGAGTTAAATATTAAGTATTTACACTAATTATATACTAATTGTAAATTATATTTTTGTAAAACAGTCAAAAGAAAATAAAAATAAAGAAATATTTCATTTTTAAGAGCAATCTTTATTTATTACATTTTTCATAAAAAATATAATGTATTGTAACTAAAAATTCCAAAAGGTAAAAACTACATATATTATTTTGCTAAATAAAATTATCAAAATATTGCATCTTGACAACATATTCTAAAAGTTATTCACTATGATAAAGATAAAAATGTCGAAATGATTTTTTTTTCTTAAGATATAAAAATCAATGCATGACTAGCAGTTATAAATAGCAGTTCTTTTTTTTCAACATTTGAATCCACAAGAATTAGTCCATTGTCCAAACTCACCGTCTAAAACCCTAAACAATATCATATAGGGATTACGTGACTCTCTAAAACTATACTCTAGTGGAGAAGCCAACAGAGATTGACATCATCCGTTGAATTATCATTCTTCACTTCACTGCCAAATTACAGCCATAAATAACAGTCAGCACGAAACAGTTCATGTATGAACCATCACATTTACAATATAATTCTTTCTTTGGCTTCTAATCAAATTCTAGTCAATGAATAACACTCTTAGGTACTGGAGTGGACTTAGAAAGACCATTGCACCACTACAACAAAAAAACAGATTTGCAACGCCTTTTTTCGTTGCTAATTCGTTGTAAAA
>OVAX01004060.1:0-15415 GCA_900406405.1 Lepidium africanum | reverse complement strand
GCCCATTTCCGCCCAAACTAGTTCTCACGAGAATCGACTCACCAAGGTCTTCCCGCGAGTCAATATCCGAGAGTTCCTCCTCCGAGGCACCCATCACAGGTGGTCCAGTTGGCTTGCCTTTGATCTAGCTTGGCACCAGGTGGTGAGTTCAAATCCTGCCAGCTCCAGTATGAACAATTGGGCTATGGATCAGGCTTTTATCAATCCCATTAGTAGAAAGAATGAGTAAGGTTAACAAAAAAAATTATATTCCTAAAATCTCAAATAATATTATATGAGAATTACGCAACTTCATGAGAATAAATTCTAATAAAAAAAGAGAAACTATAACAAACATACATAACTTTTTAAAAAATTAAATATCTACCATAAGTTTTTAAAAAATTAGATTTAATGTAATTTTTCAGAAAATACCTAACGTACTCATGTAACAGTATAACCAAAGTGATAATTGTTTACGTTTTAATTGTCCATATACATATATATATGTGCCTCTAGCATATTTATTACATATGCTAAACAATTATATAAATATGTTGAATTCACGTTTTTTTATGCATCGTAAAACAAATATTGTTACCATGTTAAATTTTTATTTACCCGTGTACATAACTCTATATACGTCTAACATATCTATTATATATAGTAAACAATTATATATGTACAAATTTGATATGTTGGATATTTATATTACTTTTTCTTTGTACCGCAGAACATATATTGTTACCGAGTAAATAATATTGTTATCTACTCAACTTAAATCTTACCGAGTTATCAAATATATTACTTATCTAACTCATTTAACACATGTGTAATATACCTTATATCTTATAGATGTACAAAAAGTAATATCGGTTTAAATCATTCAATATCGGTATATTAGGGGTAAAATGGTCAAAATTGGTAAAATATGTTAAAATCTAATTTTTTGAAAACTTATATCAAAAATCTAATTTTTAAAATTTTTTTGTATTTTTGGCAAATTCACCCATAAAAAAGACTGAGTCTAACCATATATATGACAAAAACAAACTCCCCGTACAGTTGTTAAAGTTTGGAATTTTACATGTGTTGGATTTGAAATAAGAATAGTTACAGTAGATGAGAATAGTGAAAATAAAACTTCGAACGATAACCAAAGAATTTATTCTAATGGTAGAAAGGAATAATCGAGACTTCTTTTCGAATCAATATGTTTCTAGAAGAATGGCTCTACTCCATAAACACTTAGTTTTTTTCTTACTCTTCACATCCGTACAGAATCAATCAAGTCTTGATTTAACAAAAGAATTTATTCAGTCGAAACAACAAAATGTTGCAAGTTCGAGAAATATACAAAAGAAATAAAAGAAGAAAGAATATGGAGGTTAGGTTAATTTCTTTTCTCTTCTAACCTCAGTCTTTCTTAGATAACAAGTTAAAAAAGCTTGTGTGTTTTGAAGTATCAACACTTGACAGTTCTAGGGCTAGGGATTCCCATATATGCTAAGCGTGGAGAGACTCTCACTTTAGGACTTGGTCTTGGAGATGGAATTGGTCCATAAGAAGTAGCTGGTGAAACACGAGGAGATAGACTAACTTGCTCCAATGCTTGTACTTGTAGCTCCACTGGGTAATCTCTAACACACCCAATTCTCGGACCATATGCACTTGTCCATTTGCAAGACAGTCTCTTTACAGGATCAAACATTGGTCTTGTACGCGCTTCTTGTTCTTCTGGAATCTCAGAAACTTCCTTTGGTTCTTCTTCTTCATCTCCATTAGATTTGAATGATGATGAGTATTCTTCATTCACAGAACATCTCTGTGTACATCAAATTTAGCCTTATGAATACATGATTATCTGGATCTCTGAAACTAAATAAGTGTTATTGATTTTGTTATAATTACCTTAACATTGGTGAGATCTACATTGTGCTCTTCCAAGAAACTTATGAACTCCTTGAAGTTTTCTTCTGTTGGGAGATAGTGTCCACTGTATGGCCATATAGCCTGAGAAAACAAAGAATAAGACATTTTTTGTTTACATATAACAATATTAAGAGATTCATTCCTTAAGGAGAAGCAAAGCAAGTAATCTGAGTACCTCAAGGATCCCATTGCGAGCGACCAATCTTCCTGCAGCAGTAGTGGCACCTCCTGATAAGAAACTTGAATGCTGGAAAACGCCTTTCTTTTTAGTCCCTACGTATAAGGTTCTAGTTGTGCTTAGTACAAAAATCGACTTCGCTTCGTCGGTTGAATTGATTGGAGTCATGCTTTGTTTAAACATTAATCTCCCATCTTTTACAATCACTTCATATGCTTCTCTCTCCATCTGCAGGTTTGGAAGAATCACAGACGCTTAATGAGTAATCCACAAGGTAGAGAGTAGCTAGTTAGTAATGCTTTTAGTTAAATCACATAAAAAGCTTACCGGTCCGAGATATTTGATGCATTGTTTTTGCAGAACGCTTCTTGGGTGTTTCTCGAGATTTACATCTTTGCCGTCTCCTATGTCCAACCTTCAGGTTCGAATCCGTGGAAACAGAGATTAGAAGATATTCAAACACAGCAAGATATAAAGACTGATTTTGAATCTGAGTCTTTACCAGTAAAAGAATGGCTGTGAGCTCTTGCTCTCTGACCACACATCGTAATAGAAATGCAGGTTGTGTCCATAACGATGACGTGGGTCAATCTGTAAATGCAAGAGAGAGAGAATAAGGTTATCTATATGCACAAAATATATATGAAAGCTTTTGATCTTGTGTTCTGCAACCAAACTCATAGACAATGGTTCTTAACAAGCCATATCAATTACTGCACTTTTCCTTGATCACAGAGAGAAGTTAGGAAGACTTACAGCTTCAAGCCAATGCTGAAGAGCTAATTTCTGAGCCTTTTCATCTTTTGATAAGCCTTTCCCAACCTAACAAAATAGATCCACATTGAACTCTGTTTCTTTCTTTCAAATAACTCATTGACTTGAAAGTAAACTAAGAGAATTAACAACAACAACTTGTACAAATGATATCAGACCTTAGAAGCTCGTTTTCTAGCTCGTGCCCATTTCGAGACGGCGCTCTCATGTTTCTCTTCTTTAAAGAAAGAAACAGAGTTCAATTTGAGATCTGCAGCATCCAGAGCCTGCCACCTATAACATTTCAAGCAATACCAAAGGTTAGTATAAACATCTTAAAAAGAATATGAAGATGATGGATAAAGTTAACTCACCAAAGCTGCTCAGCAACGACCGCACCATCTGCTAGACTCCTCCTTGTCCGGTAACTCTTATAGACCTTTTGAAGGGTAGTTGCAGCTGCATTAAGCTCAGTGACAGGTCTAGGGGAAGTGAACACAAAAGGTTCAGGAGTAGTTGTGGGTTTCTCTATTTGGATTCTCTCACAGTTTCTTCCATTTAAAGTGTTAGGTTCCTTCGGACTTGCAGCTTCCAGAGTCTTCCACCTACAACATTTCAAGCAATGCCAACGGTTAGTATCAACATCTAAAAATGGCAATTAAAAAAATGAAGATTGATCAAATAACTCACCAAAGTTCCTCAACCACAATCGCACAATCTGCTAGGTTCCTTCTTGTCCTGTAACTCTTGTAGACCTTTTGCACCGTAGTTGCAGCTGCATTAAGCTCAGTGACAGGTCTAGGGGAAGAGAATACAAAAGGTTCAGGAAGAGTAATTGTGGGTTTCTCTATATGGATTCTCTCACAGTTTCTGCCATTCACAGTGTTATGTTTCTTCTGACTTGCAAGTTCCTGAATCTTCCACCTACAACATTTCAAGCAATACCAAGGGTTAGTATATATCAACATCTATAAATGACATTTGAAAGAAACAAGATTGATCCAGTAACTCACCAAAGCTCCTCAACCACAATCGCACAATCCGCTAAGTTCCTTCTAGTCCTGTAACTCTTGTAAATCTTTTGTACCGTAGTTGCAGCTGCATCAAGCTCGCTGACCGGTTTAGGGGAGAAGAATACAAAAGGCTCAGGTGGGACAATTGTGGGTTTCTCTATATGGATTCTCTCGCAGTTTCTACCATTCAAAGCGTTAGAAGTTGACTTCTTTGTCTCCAAAACCTCAAAATCTGAATCAGTCTTGGACTCGTTAGAATTCTCCCAGTTATTGAAACTCAACGACCGCTCCATTTTAGCACTCCGATGAATCTTAGAAAACTTCTGGTGAGTGTTAGTTGAATTTTCTCTCTTGAAACTGTTGGTTCTTGAAGTCAAGCCTCTGTCTTTAAGACCCATGGCCACAAAAGGATACTTCCAAAAGATATTGAATATAGAATTTCCCTGCACACATCATTACAGATCAGTATCTAAATTTTACTAACGACTCTTCTCTAAATTAATTAAAACGAAATTGTCGTTTATACCAACCAAATATTGGTGAAAAACATCTCATTCAAACATTTTAACAAATACCTTGTAGGTGTTGGCTTTAAATCATCAGTATCGCACACAAATGGGACCAAGAACAAAGAGGAACTTCAAAGAATAAAAAAATTAATTAATGAGATTTTCTCTTGCTTTGGAGATAAACAAAAGGAAGGATATGAATATGACGAAGTTGATAAGGTCTTCACACATATTTATATGTAGAGTATGTCGTAGTGTGGGCAGCTGAAGACTATTAAGAGAGTAAGAAGTCTTCGTTTTACAAATCGTTGAATATCAAATATTACAGAACATTCAAAGTTGGCGTGTCTGAATAATGTTTGAATATTCAGATTTCATCAGAAGAAGTTAAAATAACTGGGTATAGTAGGTAGAAAACAAAGTATGTGGGAGCCAATAGTAACTTCATGGAAGTTATGAGATATGGACACTACACGTAACTTTTTCTCTCTTTTATAAATCCCAACGTTTGTAACAAAAACTCTATCTTTTAGGTTCTTTTTTTTTTTCTCACCACCATTGGATTGATAAAACCCATCTACCTCTAAATTTTTTATTAAGTTATTAGTAGCAGGTAAAAAAAAACAATTGTAGACGATAAACATTTAACCATTTCAACAAATTAAAGACATACTTATATCTATTTCGGACAATATTTATTAAGAGGAATACATATTAAAGATCTAGTCGTTTAATTAGTTACATTTATGGCGCGCATGGCGTATCAAAAGTCAAGCGGTCCAAAAAATGAAGTCAAATTGTCAGTTTGCGCATATTTTCCAAATGTTTATTCGATCTTAGAAGTTAGAAAATGACTAAATTTTTCTTTTTTCCGTCAAATAACATGTCTATCATAAAAAATAAATTTTATATTTTTGTCAAATGCAGAATTTTGAAAGTGACTTGCATGTAATTGTCTGTTTCTAAAAATTTTAGTAATGGATCGGGCCTAATTTTATTTTGGGCTTATGGGCCTTTACAAATTAATAACTTTAGGCCTGGTTTTTACCCATTAACAAAACAGATTTGGAAATCGAAATAGCATCTCGGAGAAGAAGAAGAAGAAGAAGAGCGTGAGAGGAGAAGAATGTCGTCGGTGTATGTGCTAGAGCCGCCGACGAAAGGAAAGGTCATTGTGAATACAACTCATGGTCCAATTGATGTCGAGTTATGGCCTAAGGAAGCGCCTAGATCCGTACGGAACTTCGTTCAACTATGTCTCGAGGGTTACTTCGACAACACCATCTTCCACCGAGTTATTCCCGGATTTCTCGTTCAAGGCGGCGATCCCACCGGCACCGGAACCGGTAAAATCATCTATCGTGTTAATTTTCTTTTGATTGCGCGCTGGATTTGGGTCAATTGACTGATATGAGTGATATCGTGACAGGTGGAGATAGTATATACGGAGGTGTATTTGCTGATGAATTCCATTCAAGGCTGAGATTCAACCACCGAGGGATTGTAGCTATGGCTAATGCTAGCTCACCTAATTCCAATGGCAGTCAGTTCTTTTTTACTTTGGATAAGTGTGATTGGCTTGATAAGAAGCACACTATCTTTGGCAAGGTGAAGAATGTGCTTCCTTTCTTTTTTTCGTTTTGCTTCGTCCAATTATTCTATTCGTGATCGTTGTTTAGCTACAATTTGTTTCTAATTCTTAAAGGTGACTGGCGATTCAATCTACAATCTTTTAAGACTAGGAGAGGTTGACACCGGTAAGGAGGATCGGCCCCTGGATCCTGCCCCGAAAATACTATCTGTTGAGGTAAGATTTTTTACAAGCTGAATCTTTTGTAGTTTTTCCGTGCTGTCAAATGGCGATGTTGGTGTCCTCTTATTGAGGATGTTCTCTGATTGATACTCATTCTTTGGTGTGTCAGGCTTATGATTTACTTGGTATTTATTACAATTCTGTACATTCCTTTGATAGGTTTTGTGGAATCCTTTTGAAGATATTGTTCCTAGAGTGTTAGCAAAGACATCACAAGAGTCTGTTCCTGAAGTCAAGGAACCCCCAAAGAAGCCCGTGAAGTAAGATGCGATCCATGGTCAGTCGAGAATTTTAGCTATATCTTTTCTTTGGCTGTTCTTTGAGACTCTTTCTTGTTGTCTTTGTGATAATCAGGAAACTGAATTTACTATCATTTGGAGAAGAAGCTGAAGAAGAGGAGAAGGAACTGGCTGTCGTAAAGCAAAAGATTAAGAGTAGTCATGACGTGTTGAATGATCCTCGACTTTTGAGGGCAGAAGATTCAACTAAAGAACGGGTAATAATAAACAATTATCTTCTTTTATTCCTCTTCTAGTGTGAACGTTGGCTAACTGAGGCACCTTGTTTTATCTGAAATATCGTGGATAACTTTTGGACCTTCCTCGTGGTTGCTGAATGTATGATGCATAATGAAACTGAAGCGTTCTTCTATGATTGTCGTTCTTTGTATTCACCAGAAACTTTGACTTGCTGATTTATTTCTACATTTCAGAATGCAATTGAGTCGAAGAAGGTGCTTTCTGTGAGAGAAGCCTTGAGTTCGAAAAATGAAACTGCTAAAAAGGATAAAAGCTGGCCTGTATCTGATGGACGGAGTGATGATGACATTGATGATGAAGATGAGACTAAATTTGATGCAAAAATGAGGAATCAAGTGCTCAGCAGAAGGAAGGAGATGGGAGATACTCCATCAAAACCAACTCAGAAAAAAAGTAATTAGTTTTTCCATTTCTCTATCCTGAAATCTCAATATTAAACTTATGACAGTTCTTGCATTGCCCAATCAAATTATTTCAATCATGTATGTGCATGCTTAGGGATTTCAACTGTTTAAATATTTGATGCCTATAGGTTTGGCACCAGGTATCGCCAGAGAGGGATGTATACAGCTCTATCTGTTTCTCCTGCATTCTGTTTATTATTTTTCGAACTATTTTCTGTATATTCTAATTATGATTTCCTTGGGGTTGTTATGTTAACAGAAAGCTCTAGCTTGAAAGAGCGTGAAGTATCAATTCAAAGGTCATTGACTCATCTCCGAATTTGTTCTGCTATAATTCATTTTCGTGTAACTAGTAATGTAAGTCACTGACTCATTAGTTTTGCTATCTACAGATCTGATGCTGCAAGTAGTGAAGACGAGAAACCCAGAATGGAGAAGTTATCCTTGAAGAAGAAAGGAATAGGTTCAGAAGCCAAAGCTGAACATATGGAGAAAGGAGACACTGATTTACAGCTATACAATGCTTCTGAACGTGCCCGGCAGTTGCATAAGTTGAAAAAGCGCAGACTACAAGGAAATGAGGATGCTGTAAGTGGTTTTCAAGAAATTGTAGCTCAATTTTGAATCTATTTTCCTATCGATACTTTACTCCTCCTTTGCTTGTTGACCAATCTGTAGGCCTGCTTTATTGTGGCATTCTTGTTCCCTAAAAGTAAAAGTCTAATTTTTGTCGTATCAACAGTATTAGAAGACTACTCCTTAGATCCTGGGTCTAGGTTTAAGCTCATCTAATTTTACATTCTTTCAGTTGTTCCTTGAACTGATCATCGTTTCTCTCCTGCGCTTTCTTCAGATGTTAGCGAAACTCGAGAAGTTTAAGCAGTCCATTGCTGCAAAACCGTTTACTTCAAGTAGTGAACCAGTAGACAATAAAGAAGACGATCTCTCTGATTGGAAGAAAGTGAAGCTCAAGTTTGCTCCTGAGAGTGGCAAGGTAAATTTTTAAGGTTTCATTTCACCTGAGTGAGGATCTAATGGACGTAGTTTTACTTCGTTCCATTTCCTTAGTTAACATTAAAATCGAAAATTATACTAGTTCGTTGGATAGTGCATGCTAATCACAGAATATTATCATCTGAAGCTTGATCTATATGTGTATGTTTATCGTGTCCTTTGTAAGAACCTAAAAATGTGAAAACTATCTTCAGGATAAGATGCGCAAGGATGATCCAGATGCTTATGTTGTTGTCGACCCTCTCCTTGAAAAGGGAAAAGAAAAGTTCAACAGAATGCAAGCCAAGCAAAAACGAAGGGAGCGAGAATGGTCAGGAAAATCTCTTGCCTGAGTTAGGAAAAGAATTCAAATAATTTTGCTTATGTTGTTTCTAAAGATACCGTTTCACTGTCAAAAGCTCTCCTGTTTAACCTTGGACACATACACAGAGACATGAGCATCTTAAACAGAAGGTCATGAGCTCCCATGATACAGCTCTAACGTGTTTATAAGTAAGCTTTTGTAGAAAACTCAGCCACATATAGGAAACGATGTAATGCCCCTTTATAACTAGCTCTCTTATTAGATTGATCATCAAATTGAGTTTTTTCTCTAATGGAATTTTCGAAATTTAGTTGCTTTTTTTTTGGTTCACTTGAGTTAAAAGAAAAACAAATTAGGAGGAATGGTAAGAAATGCCCCTTTCCTTCTGCTCCTTTGCAAAAGTACACCTTATTTGCAATTTTCTATCAAAGCAAAGCTAGTTTTAAAAAGAAATTTGGCAGAAGGGGTATTTTTGCAATTTAGAAAGATTTGGATATTATTGGAAGTTAAACTTTTAAAAAACACATCAAGTTTTACAGAGGAAAAGGAATTTTATTTAACAATAAAGCGTACTAATTGAAAAGATGAAAAGCAAAAGGAAAACTAATTAGTGAATGAAGAAAAACAGAGGAACAAGACAATGTCCTTAAGATCCAGTGAAGATTTTGTTGTCTCATCTACTGTGGATTGGGAGGACGGCTATTAGCAGCAGAGACACGTGAACCCCATTCAAGCAACTCTTTACTCGTGTCATCTTTATGAAGAATCACTTCAATGAAACAAAGACAATCTTTCTTTTCCATTGTTGCTGTCTTAATCGCTTCAACTAACTCCTCCTCATGTCTTACCTTTGCAGTCCAGCATTTACCTTCACCATTATGAATGGCATCAACAAGACCCGTGTAGTTCCAGTTCTTAATCACGTTATAAGGACCATCATGAATCTCGACTTCAATTGTGTAGCCACCATTGTTAATCAAGAAGATGATTGTGTTTTGTCCATTACGTATCATCGTTGATATGTCCTGAGCCGTCACTTGGAAACTACCGTCTCCTATAAATGCCAACACTCTCTTTTCCGGTGCTGCTTGTGCGTATCCCAGAGTTGCACCAACAGACCACCCTATCGAGCCATACTGCATCTGAAACTCGTAACCACATCCTCTTGGTAGCTTTAGTTTTTGACAATTGAACCAAGAATCACCAGTTTCAGCAATTACAGCAGTTTCACTAGAGAGCATCTTCTGAATGTGTTGGAACATTGTGTTGACTCTTAAAGGCTCATTTGGTTTGCATCTTAATGGCTCGCCTTGAGGGACAAAGATCCTATGGTAATTCTCATAAGCAGTTTCGTTGTGTTTCACCCTCTTACCCAATTCCCTGAGGAAATCACTCATCAGAACGCAGCCAAAAGTTGGACCATTAGCCACAGTGACACGATCAGGCTGCACAATGATGGCTTTTTCTTTCCTGAGAAGAAGGGAGTAACCCACAGAGCTGTAGTCGTTGAAGATTGGACCTGCGAAAATGTAAGCATCCGCAGATTCGACAATCTCAGAGCAGAAAGGAGTACTTACTGCACCCCAGTAAGTACCAATGAAATGAGGATGATGCTCTGGAACTAAGCCTTTAGCAGAAGGCATCATTGCTACCGCATAGCCTGAAGCATCAGCTAAGTACACAAAAGCATCACAGGCTTTAGCCACACGCAAATTAGGACCACCAACCATGACTGGCTTCACAGACTTGTTCAGAAACTCCAGTGTTGCTTCCACCGCAGCTTCTAGTCCCATCTTGTTGCTCAATCTGATAAACCATATATAAATGAATAAACCATATGTAAACCATTTGCAAGTTTGATCTTGGAGATTGAGGAATTGATGAGTAAGCAAGATTACCTAGGAGCTAGAGAAAAGGGGATTGGATCACGGCTAAATGTATGATGAGGAGTTGCAGCTAAGTTACAGCTTACACTGATATACACAGGCTTGCTTTCTTTCAAAGCTGTTGATATAGCAATATCAATCTGTTCATGAGCATCCTCCAAATGATTCACCACAGCCTAAGAACAAAACAGAAACAAAGATCATTCATAATCCAAAATCACATAATAATATCTACAAACTGAGACTCTGTGTTTTACCTGATAACAAGTAACTGTTTGGAAGCATCTAAGCTCTTGGCTAAAATCAGGTAATCCAATAGTGTGATGAAGAACACGGTTAGTGCCATAATCATTGGTATTAGGACCTCCAACGATACAGATTAAAGGAAGGTTCTCACTGTAAGCACCAGCGATCGCGTTTAAAACGCTAAGTCCACCAACAGTAAAAGTCACAACACAAGCACCAACTCCACGAGATCGAGCATAACCATCAGCAGCATAACCAGCGTTTAACTCGTTACAACAACCGATTAGATTAAGCTCTGGCTCAGCCATGAGGTGATCAAGTAAAGTGAGATTGAAATCACCGGGAACAGAGAATATATCAGTTACTCCAGCTTGTACAAGACGACGAGCTAAGTGACGACCAAGAGTCGCATCGCATGAATTGACGGCGATGGCGGAAGAAGGAACAGAGTCGTGGATTGTTGAGATGAAGCCTTTTGGTGGACTACCGACGTCGCCATTCGTCGGCTTGCAGGTATCGAGTGATCCGATTTTGGTGTCCATGGAAACTAGAGAAGAAGAAGATTTTGGTTCAGTAACAGAGAAATTGAAACTGTGTTTTTAAGCTTTTTAGAGAAGAAATCGTTTTTGTTTTTGGGATGAGTAATAAAATGAAGAGTGGAGAGGTTTTTATACGAAGAATATGAGAAATACAAAGGCTGGTTTTTATGATTTAACTAGTGGTTTTGGTTTCTATTTTCGTGGGGGAAAAAGCAAAAAAAAAAAGAAAAAAAGTACAGTATCTAGTTTTGATAGGAAATAAAGTAATAATGCTTTTGTCTAATTCTCTAATTTCATCATTTTTTTAATTATGTTTAGTATTTCCTTATTCGTCCTTTATAAACACCAATTAAAAAATATTTAGAAGTGCAAGGAATTTATTTCATAATTGCTTTTTGTAAATGATTTGTCTTAATCTTGGTAATTGCTCTTTTGTAAACAATTTGCCTCAATTTTGGATTGAAAAGTTAATATAGTTTAGTTGTTGAAAAAAAAATGTTTACTTTTTTTGTATCTTTTAGATATTTTTGTATGTATCTTTGAACTTGCTTTCCAAGGTTAAGTATTAATTAATCATTGATGTTGTGATATTATCTTCCTAAATTGGTATGTACATTGAAAACAAGTATTTTGTTAATTACCGTAATTTCGATAAAGTTATAATCTATTTATATGTTTGATTTTCAGAGTTTAGTTTCAAAACGGCAGCAAAAATGTGTATATATATTCAGTTTAATTAATTACTATTTTTAAACTTATTTGTAGACTCGGTTATTGACTTAATATGTAAAAGGTTGAACTAAAAATGATAAAGAAGTAAATAATAGATGCAACGTGTCAAAGGCAGTCAACAGAAGAAGAGCCGTGGTGCCATTCGCATTTGGTCAGCACATCAGTCAGCATATGGTATTATGATTTGCTTCTTTTATTAAAATTAATCATATTTTAAAATCTCAAGTTTAGAAAAAATATCTACAATTTTTAATTCACTTAATCACACAAAAGTTCATCTGTCATGGAACCAAACATTCATTCATATATTTGTGTAACTTTCAAGAATTTATTTTGTAATAAAGTTTCGAATTTTCTTATATATGCTGTAAAATATATGATTTGAGTTCAGACATAACATATAGTTTTTAAGGGAGCATCCTTGAAAACTGTCTCTGTTTGTTGACAACTCTTCATAAACTAACGAAGTCCCTAGTAATCTAAATTCCAACTTGCCTTTTCCACAATTAATAATTGATTAATTGTAACATGTTTTATCATTTTTTTGTCGGCCTTACACCTTTTATCTAATTATTTAATATCTACTTTTCGGTTTAAGATATTAGGAGGTAGAACATAGATTTTAATGGATTTATATGGATTTATAAATTATGTGTTATTCAATCAATGATTTTAAAATCTATATTTATAAATTATATGTTATTTAACCATTGATTTTGAAATACATAATTAAATAATATGTAATTCAAGTATTGAAATCTAGTATATTGGATTTACAAATCCACTTTGGCCATGAATGGTAAATCAATTTTTAGTTTTTGATTTTGGTTTTTAGTTTTTGGTTTTTTGCTTTTGGTTTTTAGATTTTGGTTTTTGCAGTAAATTTTAGTTTTTCAAAAACATGAATGACATTTTTTATAGTTTTTGGTTTTTACTAATAATTTTTTTCTGTTTTAATATTTTGGTTCAAATTTTTTTTATATTCATAAACTTCTGAAAAAATGATATTAAATTAGTCAACCCTCAACAAAATTTTTTACCAAAACAAAAAAAACCTCGACAAAAAAAAAGTCAACTCATAATAAAATAATGTAGAACTTTTTTTATTTTGTTAAAAAAAAAGAAAAAATGTGGGAAACAAAAAACTATAAAAAGTTGATTTTTGGTTTTAAAATTGAATTAGTAAAAACTTATATATATAATATAAAATTGGATATGGCCAAAGTTATATATATATGTATATATATATATAATTATGAAGTCAAATGTTATAATATATAAACCACTATTTATAGAATGATAAAACCAAATTTAATATTATTTAAATCACTATTATTAGAATTATAAAATATAAATTTATTTACATTTAAAGCATAATATTCTAGGAATTGTAGTGTCAAATTTTACAATATTTTTAAAATTATAAAATCCAAATTATAATCTTCAAATTATAAAAGTGATGTAAAAAAAGTCATGCCTAATATAACATACATATATTAGTAACCGTGTGTGTATATATATATATATATATAAAATTAATATTTATATATATTAGTTAGAATAATTAAATGAAAAAAAAATTCTAAAATCTCTTCTCAAAAGCAACAAAAATCTGGTTTTTAGGTTTTACGTTGAAATGAGTTAAAACACTTAAAAACTAGTTTCCCTACTTTTTAGAGAAACTAGTTTGCCAAAAACTTGATTGGCTAATTTTTGGTTTTTAGAAGAAACAAAAACTAAAAACTGTTCAAAAACAACAACCAGTCAAAACCTTTGTTTGATTTTAAAATTCAGTAATTTAGAAATCTACAAGAATTTCTAAATCCATTAAAATCCATCCTCCAATAAATCTGTGGCAAATATTGGTTCGATAATCCAATCTAACGTAAATTGATTTTAGACATTAGTCTGGATATTAACTATGTTCATGAATTTTGTAGTTTGAGTTTTTTTTTTTTGGTGCTAGTTGTCCATAAATTATAAACTTATAATGTTTGATTAATTAAAAAAGACTAAAATAATCAAGCATCTAAAGTTTTAGAAATTTATGTGAAATATTCAGATAATCAAATTTCTTTTAAACAGAGAATATTTAATTTTGTTTTATCATAAATTTTATATCGTAAAAATATTTTATCATAAACGGTTTACCGTCATTGTAAACCGTTTATTTATTTGTTCCACAAACCAACGAAGTCGCCGGTAATCTGCTTTCCCATCTTAGTATCTTCCTTAATTAAAATTTAATAATTTTTCCTACTTTTTGGTTAAAAACATGCCCATAATTACTAAATGCCAAACAACTACAGAACGACAAAATCACAGAGTACTTTAATCTTTTCGAAAACCTACTAGTATCTGACTAATATAAATAAAAAGGGGTTGACGGTCTAGATCTACCCCGAAGTTTGGATATAACAACTGGTACATCCAAATTTTGAACTTCGATCTAATTGCACACAAAATTATATGGAATAAGTCTAATTGCACCTAAAATTATAAATACCGATCTAATTCAATTTATCACGCGGTTATGTTAGAACTTTGTTCGGTTTGGTTCAAGCAACACACAATCGGACCAAACCCAATAATTTTATCCGTTTAACGACCCGCTTCAACTTAAAATTAAACCCGTATCCTCTTAAAATCCCGAACACTGAAATCTCAGAAAGTTTTCTTTGATTGACGATGAGCAATGTTTTTGGAAGTTCGAATGTGTCTTCAAGTACGATACAAGGTGGAAAAAACGACGGTGTTCCTCGAAGGTGTTGGTGTGGGGAAGGAATTGTGGTGAAACTATCAAAGACGGACAACAATCCATACCGAAGATATTTTCGATGTGCTCATGTTGCTGCAGGTAGAAGGGTAAGTTGAAATCAATATATGAGTAGCATGTATTCCTCATTAACTTATGAATTGTTACAATTCATGAAAGTTGATTTTCATGATTGGTTTTGTGTATTTTTATTTTAGTAGGAATCGGATGAGAAACATGTGTTTAAGTGGATGGATGAAGCTGTTTTGAATGAAATTGATAGCATTGACGCTAAAATTCGTAGGCTTACTGAAGATCTTTTTGCTTCTCGAATGGAGATTGAGAGGATGCTAAGAGAGATGGATAGTACCATGCTGGAAAGAGCTGAATTAGCTGTGATTGAGACTAAAAATTGGGTTAAGAAATTGGTTGTTGTCGTTGTCATTCTCTTCATGGTTGGATCTGTAGCCTTAAAGTTTGTAGGGTGAATGAAAAGAGGCTAGTGTCTTCATGGATTGTTGCTGTCTTTGTTAGTGTTGAATATATTTGTAGAAGTTATTCTCTTCATGAATTGTAGAAGCTATTCTCTGTGTTAAATTGTCTTCTGTGTAACCTTGAATTGTCTCTTTTTGTTAATGTTAGTTTTATTGTCTTTGTTTGTCATTTGTAACGGAAATGAATTGAAATCGAATTGATAAGTTTAAACATCCAAAGTACAAGAGTCAAACATACAAATGCCACAATCAAAAACTTTCAAACATTTGGTTTGTCTCATAAGAAATCATCTTTCCTAAAAAGTTTACTAATGTCAACGATTCA
>OVAX01004059.1:0-15449 GCA_900406405.1 Lepidium africanum | reverse complement strand
GAGCCTATCCCCTTCGTTCCCAATCCTTGTGAGTGCCGATTCTAGGAGAATCATATCAACCGTCCAAAGATTTCCTTATGTAGAATATTGGATGTTGAGTTCCTCTGTTGTCTCGAACTAGCACGCTGCTCAATGTTGACGCCAGACCGCAATGTATAAGTATAGAGGCTCTCCGTCTTCGGGTTTTACAAGAATTGGTGGGGTTAAAAGAGTATCTTTCACACTTGAACTCTTTGTTTCCCCACAATAAGTTTTAAAATGGGAGGCACTTATCCGTCGAGCGTGAGATGAACCAATTTAGAGCAGCTATTCGGCCAATTAGCCTTTTAACCTCTATTTTGTTCTTCGGAGAATGTAGCTCTTGGATTGCTTTAATCTACTTTAGGTTTGCTTCAATTCCCTTTGAGTGACTATGTAACCGAGAAATTCTCCGGAGGTTACTCCGAAGGTGCACTTTGCCGAATTGAGCTTCATCTGATATTCATTTACTGTTTGAAAACATTGTGCTCGATGTCGACGTGATCTTCGCCTTTAAGCGACTTCACAAGCATGTCGTCAATCTAAACTTCTATTGTTTGTTCGAGTGGATCGGCAAAGATTTTGTTGACTAATCTCTGGTAAGTTGCTCTGACATTCTTTAGACTGAATGACATTACTTTATAGCAGTAAGTTCTGCGTTCTGTGATTAACAAAGTTTTCTCCATGTCTTTAGGGTGCATCGAAATTTGATTATACCCTGAGAAGGTGTCCATGAATAAAAGGAGTTTGTTTCCGGCGGTTGCTTTGACAATTCTATCAATATTTGGCAGTGAGGCTTTATTGAGGTTGGTGAAGTCCACACATACTCGCCACTTTCCATTCTTCTTGGGAACAATAACTGAGTTAGCTAACCATTCTGGGTATTGAACTTCGACAATTGACCTGGCTTCAGTTAGTTTTTTGACCTCATCGATTACAGCCTTTGTTCTTTCTGGCCATAGCTTTCTTCGCTTTTGCTTGATGGGCTTATAGGTCGGATCAACATTTAATCTGTGGCTTGCAATCTTTGGATTGATCTCAGGCATATCTTTAGTTGTCCACGTGAATGTTGCCACGTTTTGTTCAAGAAGTTGGATAATCATGTCTCTGATTGACTTACTCAGATTGACCCAAATGTTGAGACATTTGGACGGGTCTGTGAGATCAATTTTGACGAGTTCGATGCTATATTGGTCCGGTTTTTCTAGATTAGGAATTTCCGTTAATGCTTTGCTTTTCACAGTCATCGTGATCATGCAAGATTTTTTCTGTAGCTTCAATTCGGCGATAAAGCATGTCCGAGACATCTTTTTATCTCCTCGAAGTGTGTAAACTCCTTCGCTTGTCGGGATTTTCACACACTGATGGTAGCTTGATGAAATTGCCTTCATTGTATGGATCCAAGGTGTCCTTAGTATTATATTGTAAATTAGTGGTTTATCTACTACGAAGAACTTGATCCATCTGGTAATTCCGACAACTCTGACTGCTAACTTGATAGTTTTGATTGCATTTATTGTGCTTCCATCGAATGCGGTCAACGTTCTTTCCACTGGTTTGAGTCATGCGTCTGATAAAGTCATTTTATCCAACGTCTCCTTAAAGATTAAATCTACCGAACTGTATGTATCGATGAGGATCCGAGATACGTCACAGTCGGCAACTTGTAATTTGACAACTAGCGGGTCGTTATATGGGAAGCTTACTCCTTCAACGTCCTTGGCGGTGAATATAACTTCCGAATCGACCGGTCCTAAGCTTTCTTGGACCGGATCTAGGTTGACCGATGCTACAACCTTCCGTTCTTACCTCTTGATTGATCTTATAGTGTCGTCACAAAATTGCAATCCTCCCATGATTATGTTGACCTCTACACTTGGGGATTCCGATTCTTTGGTCTCCCCATCTTGTTTTTGTCATTTTGGTTTGTCTTTGGCATTATTGTCTAGATTTGCCACTTTGTAAGTTGTTTCTCGCAACTCGACTTCTTTTCGCTTTTGTGCCTTGAGCTTCTGAGTTTCTTCTTCCGAAAGGTTGAACTCTCCTTTGATAAATTTCTTGGCAAGTAGTTCTTGTAACTGTTTGCACTTAGAAGTGGAGTGACCGGTCCTATTGTGAAAGGCACAATATTCACTTTGGTTGTAAGTGTTATTGAATGGTTTTTTTACGAGCTGGGCTATCAGTTTCGCCGACTTGGAAAGCTGTTGTCGAGATCGCTTTTCGTCTGTAGCTATATTGTTTCGACTTATGGTATTTTTCTTTCGACTCTTTAGCTCATGAGTCTCGATGAATTTTTTGTGTTCTGGCANTCGACTCTTTAGCTCATGAGTCTCGATGAATTTTTTGTGTTCTGGCAAGGATTTGCTTTTCCTCCACGTAGTCTGCATGCCTCGCTGCTCTGCATAGGGCATCCGAGATCGTACTAGGATGATTTACGAAAAAGATCTCTCTACATGGCTTGATCCGTAACCTTTCCGGTTCTTAAAGCCTCAATGGCCATGTCGTCACTGACTTTTGCTTTAGTCAAGATTTTCTTAAATCGTCTGAGATACGACTTTAGAGACTCGTCAACTCCTTTCTTTAAAGACCGTAGCTCCACTGTATAAGTATCTTGGTTGACGAATAGGGCGTATTGCTTCATGAATAATTCGGCGAGTTGATTAAAGCTTTTGATCGATCCAGTTGGTAATTTGGTAAACCATACTAGGGCGTCGCCGGTTAAATTTTCTGCTAAGAGTTGGTAGTAAGCTGCGTCCTCGTGGTTGGGATTGTAGGTGGTCTTGTTTATCATGATGTTGAAAGCACTCATGAATTCGATTGGGTCAGTAGTCTCATCATATGTAGTGCACCTTATTCTTGGTCCCCGATTTACCGAGACTCTCTTTAGCGTTGGCGCAAAGGGCGAGTTTTGAGTTTGAGCTAAAATTCACCCAATATCTGGTGCTGAGCTGGTAGCTTGATGGAACTGAGACCGCATGTCTTCCATCATCATGTATACAACTACTGCATCCATTGTAGTCGGCATTTGCTGCCTTGATGTGTTTGGCGTTGTAGTGTGCCATTGTCCGGTTACGTTGGTTGGTTGTGGACTCAGAATTGTTCTGAATAGATTTCATTGGACACTAGCTAACACTTCTCCGTCTGGCCTGTTCTCATTTGGACAAGACTCGATTCTGTCAAATCTTTCCGAGTTTCTTCGATCAGAGGCTTTGAATTGTGCTATCATGTTGTGGACCAAATTTTTGATTGAAAGTGGTCTTTGCAGCAAACTGGGGAAGGCGGCGACTGCCTGAGAATTTTCTCTGTTCTCCTCCTGAGTTTAAATAGAGTTCAAGGATGATCCGAGAGTCGGATCAGTGTTTTCTTGGAGGTTAAGGTTCCTCCTTTCGGGTGAGCTGATAGTTACTTCGTCTTCTACCATCCTTTGTTTCACATGCGCTCTTTGTTCATGTGTAAAGAATTCCTTCGATGTGTTCCCACAGACAGTGCCAACTGTTCGAACCGGATCTAGCACAAGGATCTAAGTCCACGATTCTGATTAAAAAAGGGAAGATTGAGCAAGGATTCTTTTAGGGTTTTGGTGAACAAAAATTGTATTGTGAATAGGATAGTAGTCGAGTACAATATATTGCTTAATGTCTAATGCCCAAAAAGCGGATCCTTTCTTTGAAGGACCTGCCCCTCTATTTATAGACCATGGAGAGGGTTACAAAGTAGATTAGATAAAAAAAAATACAAATTTCTAGATAAGACCGTATCTAGAAGATTCTTACTAGAATTTCAGAAATTTTCCATATCGGAATAGGAAAATTTCCATTTCTTTGTTTGCTGAAATGTTGTCCGACTTCCTTCAGGCTTCAGCGCGCTTCCGAGAAGGAAATCTTCCGAGTTGAGACTTCGATAAACTTGCCGAGTTCAAAACTTAGAATTTGATCCATTGTTTCCGTGGACCGAAGTAGGATCTCGGATCCACCTCCAACAAACAACACTCGGTAGAACACAATTCTGGATTCAACAAAACTAACTATGAAAACATATTTCTAAAGTGGCAATAAATGAATTACAAAAGGTATGATTAAAAAGATGTCATGAAAAGTCACAACCGTATGTTGCTTATAAAGACATTTGTTGACAAAAAATATATTTATTTTTAATGAAAAGTTACAAATAAATAAACACATCTATTAGCGGAAATGAATGAAAAGACACAATATATACTTATGTATGAATAGTCACAACTATATAAAAATAACTATAACTTTTTTTTATGGAGATACACAAAAGACACAATCGTACATCGCCTTTATTGAAATTGTTATTATTATATAAATTAAATTGTTTGGTCAACTAAACCTTACCTCCTCACATAAATAGTTAATTATATCTTCGGTGTCTTTTATAACCTTAATTATAATTTATTGTTAGTGAAAGACCACCAAAAGTCTGATAATTTATATATTGATTTGATTAGAGCATCATTGAGATTAACAAAGACTTATAAAAATATAGGGATTTTCATAGTTCCAAAATTTCAGATCTAACTTTTTCTTTTCTTCTTATTCACAATCTTGCACTATACAACCATAGATACCGAGGGAGTGTCACTACAAGCGATCCACAAGAAGCATATTATGATGCCTTGGAATGATTTGAGGGGAGGTGATTGTTGTGGACGGTTGGAAATTATTACTGATGGCTACTATAACAAGAAGTGTGATTATTTGTCCACAAAAAATGTGGCGACGAGACCATTGAATATATCGAGAGCCCATCTCACACAAGTCACATTCTTAAGCTTTATTCTTTTATATTTAGATGGGAATGTAGTTTATGTGGACAGATAAGCAAGAATGCATGCTATAGATGTAAGATCTGTCATAATTTCGACATATATCTATTATGTGCCAAAAACCCACCACCAGAGGTTATTGAGATTTCAGAGACGCATCATCACAAGCTCAGCCTTCTCAAGGAGCGCATTGAGTTTGATTGTGATACTAAATGCGGGAAGAATACCCATGGATTTCCTTACAAATGTTATGAATGTGATGTGTTCTTCCATGTGGATTGTGTATGGCATCCATCAAACGTAACACACTCATTAGAGATAAACCACTCCTACCATCCTTTACACCCTCTTAGGCTCCTCGTTGGCCCATCATCAGAATATTCTATGGAAAATGTCGTCTTTGTGGAAAATATATTGAAGATAAGTTATCTTATTATTGTTCTTCCTGTAACTTTAGTTTAGATATGCATTGTGTTTTAAACCCTCCACCACAATCCCTTGTGGATTTGATCACAAACTCAACCTTCTCCCAAGACTCATTTCTTTTACATGTAATGTTTGTGGGCTGAATGGAAATTGAAGTCCTTATTTATGTTTTCAGTGTGACTTCATGCTCCATAAAGACTGTGTTGGCCTTCCACGCCTCATAGACATTAAAAGATATGACCATTGAGTTGTTCGCGTTTCTCTTTGGTATTGTGAATTCTGTCTGTAGAGTTTGTCACCAGAAGGTAGATTTGACTTGTGGAGGTCTTCTTTGTCAAAAGTGTCCTAGCTATGTTGTTCACTCTAAATGTGCTACTAGATATGATGTGTGAAATGGAAAGGAACTCGAAGAAATACCTGAAGAAACATAAGATATAAATCCATATGTGGTAATAGATGACAACACAATACAACATTTCAGCCATATAGAGCATTACTTAAGACTCTACGCTGATGGCGTTCTATGCAAGGAGTAGAATAAGCGGTGCTATGCATGCTTTTATCCCATTTGTCTTCAATCTTTCTATTGTTGTACAGATTGTGAATACATTCTACACCAAAACTGCGCTGACTTTCCTAAAAAGAATCGACATGTGCTGCACAATGAACAACTTACTTTAGTAACAAGCGACACCAAAACTTTTGATTGTTATGCTTGTAGTAGAATATCAAATGGTTTCAGGTACAAGCATGGGGTAAGAAAGTATGTGTTTTGTGTGGATAAATTTCTGAGCCTTTTTTCCATCCAAGTCATCCTCATCATCCCTTATATTACATTTAGGGATGTTAAAATGGGTTTTCAGTCCTGTGGGTACTCAGAAATCATAAATTATTACAGGTTTAAAAACCCGTTTTTAGCACTAAAAAAATCTGGGTTCAAAATAGGCAGGTACCCGTAAGTATAAAGTCTTATTCATGTTTATCGTACTGGGCAATGGGTACCCACTGGGTGCCCTATAAATTTAACAGTAATTAAAAAAAAACTGAAAGTCAAAAACCATGTGTTTTAATGCTTTAATAACGTACATGCTTAGTATATAACGTTAATTATGTGATTCATGGAACAAAACTGGAATGATGACTTATGTAATTCGAAATTCTGGAGTCCTTTAAATAATATATAGTATGCCTTAGGTTATTTAAATAATATATAGTATATACGATCCTTTTGCAAAATACTTGGTTTTTGTTTCATTATCTACTTTAAGGCTTTTGCTTGAGTTTATTGAGACCAATCAGTAAGCTAATTCCTATTTTATGTGCAATGGTTATCTAATTGGACAGTTCATATGTAGCGAGTGTTGTAACAAACTTAGTGTACTGATTATTCTATTGTTTTCCAGTGACAGAGACATTGATTATGCTGTGAATTGTGATTCACATATCATGATTTTATTGATTATGCTGTGAATTGTGATTCATATATCATGATTTTTCAGGGATGGAGTTATTGGTTACAAGAGATTGATGATGTGCTAATTCAAGAAGATTATTGAGAGCTTTTGTTATTTTACTATTTTGCAATAGTAATTAAACTTTTGCAAAATTAATAGGTATTCAGATATTTTTTGGGTATTTACGTGTTCAAGTATTTGTTAGTTTTTTAAATTTAGTTTGATTCTAAACTCGATCCATAGATATAAATCTTGAGATATAAAATATAAATCTGGTTATTCGCGAGTACCCATGGGTAACCCAAAATAATCTGGGCTTTTTCTGGGTTACCCAAAATTTCCTAGGTTTTTTTTGTGCTTTTTAAATATTAACTTTTTATACACAGACTTAAACTGGGTTTGAGTCAGACTGGTTTTTTTACCCATCACAACACCCCTAATTACATTCCACAAGATGGAACAAGACAATGTAATGGTTGCAACAAGTGCGCATCTCATGTACTCACGTGCATTGAAGATGGTTGTAGATTTTTTTTGGATTTCAAATGCGCCACTTTACCACATGTTGTAAAACATAGAGTTGATGACCATCCTATGTTTTGGCGAAAAGGCAAATGATAAATATTGGTGTGACATTTGTGAAAAACAATCAAATCCAGAGACATTGTTCTACACGTGTAGAGATTACCGAGCTTGTTTGAATACAGATTGTGTGCTCGGAGACTTTTCAGGGCTCATGTCGACAAGCACAATAGATGCTCTTGACATATCATGGGAGGTGGTGCTCAATAAAAGTGTATCTCATCCATTGTGCAGCGGGTGTAAGTTGCATTGCATGTACCCTATAATGATGTTGAAGTTGCTTGGAACCTCGTCTGTACACACTTGCTCTAGTCGCTGCATGGGGCAAATATCTTATCAAGAACGATATGGAAATAGTAGAGCCCTCATATGAAATAAAGGATGTGAGAACCCGTGTTTTCTTTAAGATTTCCAGTTTTTTGTTTTATAAATATTTTGTGAGATTTCCTTTTGCTTTTTTTGTTGTTGTAATATATAAGTTACAACTTCATTTTCACTACAAATTGATTATATATGATTACCTAAAAGTCTTGTAACCTTTAGAAAATACTATTTTTTACAAAAAACTTTATATATGGTTGTTTTTTGTTTAGGTCGGCTTTATATATTGTTGTTAATACTAGCTAAAATTGACAACAAATAAGAATTGACGAAAAGATAATTGTTATAGAGTTTAGCTATTCTCAATTCTAAGCTTTTTTAAATATAGTTCCTAGTATGTACTCGTGTATTTGATGTCTTTTCCTTTGTCTTTGCACCTCTTCTTATACTTAGAGCGCACTGATGCTAGAAGATCTTCTTTCCCTCTATGCTCTCCTTTAATTACGTGAGATTTGATACAAGAATTATGTCTTGTGATCCCATCCTAGAATATCGGATCAAGGGCTTTTATCTTTTGTACTAACGACGTTTTGAAACTTCTTTAGTTTGAGCTTGACTCTACTAGACTTGAGCCTTTTAGACAGATTTTTTATGGCTCTTGAGTTCGCTCAGGCCCACCACTAACAATAGCATATGATGTATGTACACGACAAACTAATTTAATCTATTATATAGGGAAAAAAATTAAACTCAACCTTACTAAAAGGGGTAAAACAAACAATCAACTCTCTTTTGAACCATAAATTTAAAGTTGACATGAGCAAAGCTTATGATAGGGTTGAATGAGATTTTTTGGAAAAACTCCTACAACGTTTTGGTTTCCATGATCATTGGATTAAATGTATTATGCATTGTATTCAGACGCTTAAATATTTGGTTTTGATTAATGCTTTTCCAAATGGCAAAATTTTCCTTAAGAAAAGATTACGGCAAGGAGATCCTTTATCCTCTTACCTATTTATTATGTGTACTAAGCTTTTGGTTTCTATGTTGCGAAAGGCAGAACCTGAAAATAAGATATTTGGGATATATATTTCTAAAGCAAGTCCAAGAGTTTCTCATTTGTTATTTGCAGATGATAGTCTTTTCTTTCGTAAGGCCAATAAAAAGGAAACAAACACTATTCCAATAATTTTAAGCAATGATGAGAAGATATCTGGTCAACAAATTGATTTCGAGAAAACGTCAATTCAGTTTGGGCATTCGTTCATGATGAATTTTAGTCTGAAATTTATCATTTTTGGGTATTCACAAACTAGGAGGTATGTGAACATACTTTGGTCTCCCGGAAAATTTAGAGGGAACCAAGTCAAAGGTTTTAAATTTTGTTCAAGAAAAGTTAATGGAGAAGATTAATAGTTGGTCTTCCAAATTTTTATCGAAAGAGGAATGGAGATTCTAATTAAGGCAGTTATTCATGCATTACCTACTTATGTAATGTCCGATTTTCGTCTTCCGAAAGTAGTAGTAATGAAATTAAACTCCGCTATTGCAAATTTCTGGTAGAGTAATTCAGAGACTTCGAAGGGGGTCCATTGGTTGAAATGGAAAAAACTTTGTAAACCAAAATTAGGAGGACTTGATTTTAGAGCATTAGAGGAATACAATTCCACATTATTGGCTAAACAGTTATGGCGTTTAATAGATTCATCAAATTATCTATTCTCTAGAGTTTTAAAAGGTTGTTACTTCAACACTAATATTCTTATGGATTCGATCCGGGTGAGTTCACCCTCTTATTGGGTGGAAAAATATTATATCTACGAGGTCTCTCGTAAATAAAGGTCTGATTAGGCGAATTGGGGATGGCCACTCATCCTCAACTTGGAGAGATCCATGGATCTCAGATGTTATCCCAAGACCGACTAGAAGGATTGAACTCTGGCTATTTCCAGATCTAACAGTTGATCAATTTATCGATTCGATTACTAGTACTTGGCGGGAAACTCCTCTGAGACAATTTTTAGTTTTGGAAAATCTCAAGTTGGTCTTAGGGATTAATATTCCCATGAGGAAATCAGATTATTGGGGATGACATTTCTCCAAGACAGGTCGTTGTCGTAAAAAGATGCGATGACTTTTTCCAGGAAATCCCCAACGAAAAATACGCACTATTCCTTCTTTTTCGGTTGAAAAGATTATATGGTTAAGTTAGGATACAAGGTTGAAAAAATTACTTTAGTTGCATATGTTGGATCTTCTAGCCCAAATTTTGAGATTCTCCAACCTCATGCTTGGAAACTGAAATACTCAGTTAAGATTAAGAACTTCATTTGGCAAGTACTTTCATGTTGTGTGGCGGTAAAAGATAAGTTAAGAAATATAAGGATTCAATATGACTTAGTATTCAATAGTTGTGATGCAGATGGAGAGTCGATTAATCATACCTTATTTGAGTATCCTTGAGCATTTAAAATTTGGGCTTTATTAAATATCCCATCAGCTATTAATAATTTTGTAGGGCCCATCGGTTTGGCTAACATTGAATATCTATTTTGGCAATTACCAAATTGTGCCAATAATTCAGTATTCCCCTAGACTTTATGGCATATTTGGAAAGCAATAAATGAAAAAAATATTATCAAACATCGATAAAGACGCAGGGAGATTATCAAACAGGTTAATTAGAGACTTCAGAGTGGTTACTAGCAAATAAGAAATTTGGTACTACTCATCAAGCTAACCGTGTGCTTTCGTCTCGTTTCTGCCTATGATTACTCATCCACTAGTGGGAAATCCGACATTTACTGGTTACCGCTGTTTCGTGGATGGAGCTTAGCATGCTTTGGATTTACATTCTAGTCTTGGTTGGTTCTGCTACCCAGATACATTGGAGGGTGCTAGGTCAATCCTGTGGAGCTTATCAGCCTTGCATTCTGAAGTTTATACAATCTTATCGGTGATGCAGTGTCTCTTTTCTCTCGATATCTTGGAGGTGGAGTTAAGGACAAATTACTCTGATGTTTTAAAGATGGTGTCAACTCCAGACAACTTGCTTGCTTTTGCTACCTTCCTAGAGGATCTTTCAAGACTCTAGAGTTTGTTTAGATCTTTCTCTATTCATATAATCTCTCGCTCACTAAACCACAAGGTTGACTTCTTTGTTCATAGTTTTAGACTATAAGTTGGTGTTTTTAGACACCTTGTAACTTTGATGATTTATCATCCATTATTATTTATCTCTTGTTGAAAATATATAAGGTATAAATTATGATCATAATATCATTAACTAGATCATCCTAACCACCAGATCGAAAATTTTTTTGACACGTTTCTATAAGTAATTTCCCTAAAAGACCACTAACACATACAGTATAATCTTTTTAAATTAATACTCTATAAATTAATAAACACTAAAAACCTCTATAAATAATATAATTTATGGTCTCAAATTGAATTTTTTTGTTCAATTAGTATATCGATAAATTAATAATCTCTATAAATTAATAAAATATATAATTTTAGTGTAGTCCCAATATTATTAATTTATAGAGGTTTAGTTGTACTTATCTATAATAAATACCAGGATGAATAGCTAACAGAAATATTTACTCTTTAAAGTTAAACTAGATACAAGTACGCAACATATTTTCACTTTTATAACAGAAATATAACTTCTCTAATATGTTACTTTATTTTTGAAAAAATAAATTTATCATCTACATATAACAATTAGAAGTTTTAAATTCTAATTGTTAAAAGTACTGCCGAGTTGCTCTCAGTCTGGTGGTTAGGATGATCCAGCTAATGACTTGGCACCAGGGTTCAATCTCTACCCGCTGCATTATAGTAGCTTAAAAAAGAGATTTTAGGGGTGGACTTTAGGCTCTGGATCGGGTCTTGTCGATCCATAATACAGCGGGTAAAAATTGAACTCTAGTGCCAAATCATTAGATGTATCATCCTAACCACCAGATTGAGAACAACTCAGCATGTTACAGTATTATCTACTTTTAGCTTAAACTTCTTTTACTCCATACATAATTCTAGTTTTCCTTTTGCATAGTTAACTAGGAGATTTTGGATCGAACTCTATAGTAATTTTGAACCCAGGAAAACCATGTAAAAATCATGACCAAATAGAATTACCTAGCAATTTTACACTTGAAGGAATTTATCCCTAATCTAAACTAATAAAGCGACTTAATTTTTCAATGGAAAACCACTAAATCACTACCATATTACCATTTGGTTCTTATTTTTTTAGTCTAAAACATATTTCATTAGAATCGCGGGGTATCATTGTTTACTTCCGACTGTAAAAAAGAACACTCATTACAACTTAACCAATCACAGTAACAATAGACAGAGGCGGATCTGAAGGTGCGCAACACACTTGTATAGTGGCACACAGAGCCCAATATTTTTTTTTCACATATTTTATAAGCTCAAAACAAATTTTAGGGACTTATTTTCTATAAATTTTTGTTTTGGGCCTTTTTTTACTCAGGAAAAATTAGAACAAGGCCCACCCCACGTAAAGAATGAACCGCCTCTGACAAAAGACTTTAGTAAGACGATCAACATAGCCATTAAGAGCTCTTGGCATATAACAAGAAACTTAATCTCTTCAAAGGAAAATCGTTGCACGATAATGGTGAAGTTGTAGGTTAGGTACATCTCGTGTAAGATGCTCTGATCGATATGCTACGTTTGTCAGTTGTAAGATGCTCTGATCGATATGTTACGATATGTTAACGGGAGCCTAAAGCGCAGACCGATTTGAGGGCCCAAATTAGAGCCGTGTATTCCAATTCTTCGACCATATTACGTCTATGGAGCTTGCCCATTCACAGTGCTGTGGAAGCCCATTTGAGTCCCATATTATCCAGGTAACCTGAAGGAGAATCACCTTCATATGAAGTCTCATAGTTCACTTTACCCATCCCGCAGGCGTGAAGTGTCACAAATAATTCTAACTTATCTAGTGATCACATTTATCATATTCTCTATTTTACTATATGTGTTTGATGTATACACATGTCAAATGGGGTGCGTATACCCTTTACGTTTTCTATTTCTTGCGTTGATCAGTTTAAATTAAAATGTAGAAATTGTCCCGTAGACTCTTTGAAAACCAATCTTCAATTGAATAAAATCTCCACTTATAGATGTATGAAATAAGAAACAGGTATGCAAAAATGGAAGCGGTTAGAAACGGAATCGAGTTTTTAAAAAAGATTTATGTTAGAAGTGTGTATATATGTATGTATTTTACAAATTACTATAAACATAAAAATTTTTAATAAATTTTTTAATGAATGAAATTCAATTTGTATTTTTAATATTATAGATAATTTTGAAACAAAAATAATTCTGGAAGTCTTTTATTGTTTAAATTTTAATGTCTGTCAAAACTGACTAAATAAAATCGCATAATAAATTAGAAACCAAAAAATTAGTTTTAGGTTTGTTTAATTTTTAAAAGATTTTAACATGAAATAAACAATTTCGAATTTTCAAAACGCTTCTAACTAAGAATCGTAAACCTCTACCAAATTTCCAAACTTTCATTTTTGGAATCGTCATTCCAAAGTGATTCTAAAAAATTACATATGCTCTTGATTCCATTTTCGATTCCAATACGAAAAGTGCATCATTTCTGAAAATTCTGTGTGCTGCTACTTCATTCTTCCATCCTCTACTCTACGTAATATTAATTATAGTTCTAAAATCATTGTGAATTAATATTGTATTAAAAATTTAACTAGAGTTACGATGTATAACCTTTCTTTTGGCTCTATTTACTCGTCCCGTCTGGGTAACAACGTGCACAAATACAAGAAAAAGTGGTTAAAAGGAAAGGATAAACATTTAACACCATTTGGAGCCATTCGAACTTTCCGACATAGTCACATGCATGACACTCATAAATGCAAGTTGGATGAGTTTTCGTCGACTACTAAGTAAACAAGATTTTACAAAGTAGTAGAAGATTGCTCGGTGATACAGATCGCTAGATGAAGCAATATAAAATAACAAAGATGACGCAAGATACAATTCTCCGGCTGGTTTCTAAATCAATTAAGCGGAAGAATGTGTAATGTATGCTCGGTATCAAATTTTAGTGATATATATCTTTCTCTTTTTTTATTTGTTAAATTAGTGATATTATATCAACATATATATATATATATAGTCATTTAATAAGAATAATAAATTTTATTGTTGAAAAGACTACAAAAAAAAGTCAAAAAGTCTGAAACTCTAGTAATGAAACTCTATTAGAGCAGCTTGAATTTAAAGGATAAGTTTTGAGAAGATAGAAAGAGACTTTCGAAGCTTTGAAGTTTCAGGTCCGAACTTTTCTTTTTTCTTGGTAGTACACGACCAAGGATTCTTTGCTTTGTTAAATATTCTACCATGGATTGTGGACGGTTGGAAGCTATTAGTGCTGGCTATTATTGTAAGATTTGCAATTTTTTCGTCCATAAGAGATGTGGCGACGAGAGTTCTAAATATATCGAACACTCATCTCACTCAGGTCACACTTTTAAGCTTTATCTTGGAAATTGGGAATGTGAATTATGTGGAAAATTCATCGATAATTATTACTATCAATGTGCAAACGAATATTCACTTTGCCATTTCGAGATAGATCTATTATGCGCCAGAAACCCACCAGCAAAAGTTATTGATGTTTCAGAGATTCATCGCCACAAACTCACCTTTTTCAAAAAGTCCATCGAATCTGATTGCGATGCTAAATGCGGGAAGATTTCTAAATCGTTTCCTTACAGATGTTATGAATGTGATTTATTCTTCCATGTGGATTGCATATGGCACACATCCAAGGTAAAACATCCAGTAGAGTTAAACCACTCTCACCACCCTTTGCACCCTCTTAAGCTCCTCATGCGTTCATTACCAGAATATTCGGATGGAAAATGTCGACTTTGCGGAAGAAAGATTAAAGATTGGTTGTATTATCATTGTTCTTCTTGTAACTTCAGCTTGGATATGCGCTGTGTTTTAAACCCTCCACCACAATCTCTTGTGGATTTGAAAACTCATGCTCACAAGCTCACACTTCTTCCAAGACTCCTTTCTTTTACGTGTAATGTTTGTGGGCTGAAGGGAGATCGAGGCCTATGTATTGAGTGTGACTTCATGATCCATGGAAACTGTGTTGGCCTTCCACGCCTCATTAACATTAATCGACACTATCATCATATTGCTCGCACTTCTCTTCTTGGTGTTGTGAATTCTAAGTGTGAAGTTTGTCACGGGAAGGTAGATTGGACTTGTGGGGGTTATTCTTGTCAAAAGTGTCCTGAGTATATTGTTCATTCTAAATGTGCTACTAGAGAAGATGTTTGGAATGGGGAAGAACTCGAAGGCTTACCTGAAGAAGAAGAAGAAGAAGAAGAAGAAGAAGAAATATAGATCTGTATATGGTAATAGATGACAAAACAATACAACATTTCAGCCACATAGAGCATCATCTAAGACTCCACGTTAATGATGTTCTTTGCAAGGCAGAGAACAAGCGGTGCAACGCATGCTGCTATCCAGTTTGTCTCCAAACTTTCTATGGCTGTATCGATTGCGATTATATTCTACATNCTGCATGGAATGCTCAAAACTGCTGAGCCCAATGTTAAGAACACTACAAGAAAACTTGTCGTTTGAGACTGCACAATCAGTCGCAAATCAGTCCCATTTTTGAAATGTGGGACTGATTTGCGACTGATACTAATCAGTCGCAAAACCTGAGTCGCTAATTTATGGAGTCGCTAATTAGTTGCTAATTTGCGACTGATTTGAGACGAAAATAATCAGTCGCTAATAGCGACTGA
>OVAX01004058.1:0-15479 GCA_900406405.1 Lepidium africanum | reverse complement strand
TTATTCTCTCCGTTAAGAGAATAATATATATATATATATATATCTTTTCTCATGATATATATATATATATATATCTATATGTTTGTTTACTATCATTATTACTCTTCTTTTGTTTGATTTCTTTTGTCATTAGTTGTTCATATATCTTTCTTGTCTAATTTAATAATAACGTTTCATTGTGCCTTTCATCTTCACTTTTGTGTTTGGTTATTCAATATACACATGTTAGTTATAAGTTATAAGCTATGATTAATCATGCTACCCGTACCACCAACGTTAGTCTAAGACCCTTTTTATCTGCAAAAGTAACATTTTTATTTGACTTATATAATATATATATATAACTATCGATCAATATATGCTCCATATTTGTCTGCAAATCTTTAGAGATTTAATCGTTTATCCTCTTTCGTATTGCAGAAAAATATATACAGTAATCATAGATTTTTGGAGATTAAAAAAATAAAAAACCAAAGTGGAAAACTTTAATAACAGTTTAGTTAATTCCTTTACCCTTTCAAGTGCCACTTTATCTTCCTAAAACCTCTCTCTCTCTCTTTCCTTTCCCGAGAAAGAAAAAAGCTTTAGAAAATGTTCATCTTCTAAGAAGGAAGAAGGAGACGGAAGAGAGAGATGGGAGGGGTGACGTCATCAGTTGCGGCGAAGTTCGCTTTCTTCCCGCCGAGTCCATCGTCTTACAGGCTGGTCTCTGACGAACTCACCGGACTTCTTCTGATGAACCCATTTCCTCACCGTGAAAACGTCGAAATCCTTAAGCTTCCCACACGTAGAGGAACTGAGATCGTGGCTATGTACGTTAGACATCCCATGGCTACCTCTACGCTTCTTTATTCTCATGGAAATGCCGCCGATCTGGGCCAGATGTATGAGCTCTTCATCGAATTGAGCATCCATCTTAGAGTTAATCTCATGGGGTATTCTGCTTTATTCTCTCTCTCTCTCTCTTTTTCTTTCTTTCTTTCTTTCTCTCACACACTTCTAATGATCATTATTAGCTTGTCTCCTCTCTAATTCTGTGATGTTTTAATCTACATATGATCATTTTATAAAGGCTATTACGAAGTTATGTCTGCTCCTATGATGATTTAGGTGTTGATGTTATTTGCTAAGTGAAAACGGATGGGTTTTAAGAATTCTTTCTTTTCTGGACTGGATAAGTGTTCAAGTTTGGTAAATTTGATCCTTGTTGGTTTATTCCGATTCACTGTTTGATTGTTGTTTTGGGTGGTGATACATTTCAAGTCTATGATTCTGGCCCGTTTCGAGTATATTCTGATCAAGCTTTTGGGTGTAGCATATTTTAATGTTGACTCCAGATTCTTCATAGCTTGATTCAGGTCCATAAATGTTGCTTTTGCTTTGTTAATTGCAGGTACGATTACTCTGGTTATGGACAATCTACTGGAAAGGTTCGTCCTTTAGAATCCACAAGGAGAGGAATATCAATAATGGCTTCTACCTCTTTCAAATGACCAAATCTTTGTTTTCGTGTGAGTGCAGCCGAGTGAACACTATACATATGCTGATATTGAAGCTGCCTATAAATGTCTTGAAGAAACCTATGGAACAAAACAGGAAGACATAATTCTTTATGGCCAATCCGTAGGAAGTGGACCTACATTAGATCTAGCTGCTCGTTTGCCTCGACTTAGAGCTGTTGTTCTCCATAGCCCCATTCTTTCGGGTCTAAGAGTAATGTACCCAGTTAAGAAGACATACTGGTTCGACATCTACAAGGTTATACATTCTTCATTCTTCAATCTTCCATTTTTTGGCATTTTTTTCACGATTGCTGGTTTTATGTTTGTTTGCAGAATATCGACAAAATCCCATTTGTGAATTGCCCAGTTCTCGTCATTCACGTGAGTTGTTACATGTTCATTTTTCTCTGTTTTATCCGGAAACAGAATATATAACTCTCTCTAAATCTTCTTCTCTTGTTTGCAGGGAACCTCTGATGAAGTTGTTGACTGTTCTCATGGGAAACAACTATGGGAACTCTCCAAAGAGAAGTATGAACCTCTTTGGCTCGAAGGCGGTAGTCATTGTGACCTAGAACACTATCCTGAATACATCAAACACCTTAAGAAATTCATCACAACTGTTGAGAGATCTCTCTCCTCGAGGGTTAGCACTGGCCAATCTGAAAACCAGAGCAGTGATTTGGAACAGCCGAGGCAAAGCGTAGATAGAAGAGAGAAGCCCAGGCAAAGCGTTGATAAAAGGGAGAAAGAAAAACCGCCAAAAGGTCCGTCGAAGAAGAGTAAGCTAAGAATCACTTTCGAGCAGCACTTAGATCGGTCAAGAAGGAGCGTTGACTTCCACGACAAGGCAAGGAAAAGCGTTGACCAACACCATCATCATCATCATCATCATCATCAGATTGAGAGAGGAAGGAAGAGTGTTGATAGATTGGATAGAGTACGGTCCGAGTAAACTGGAGAAATCAGAAATCTACGATACGTACATAAAATTATTATTACAGAACCTCAACCTTTGATCTTGATCTTGATTGCGTTTCTAATGTTTGTGTTGTTTTGTTTTGTTTTGTTTTGTTTGGTCTATTAANTTTGTTTTGTTTTGTTTTGTTTGGTCTTTTAAGTTTTTTTGTAGTTTTTTTTTTTTTTTTTTTGAAAATTGTTTTTATTTTGTAGTTTAATGGGTGATATTTTTGGATTGCTGAAGTTTCTGTATTATGCAAACATTCGAGATAAATCACGTATTTGCTGTAAACTCTAATAAATTGTTTTTTTTTTCTTTTTTAATTACAATTCGTTTTAAAAGTTAATAAAATAAACTATGTATAATTTCATCAACTAGAATACTAAAAAAAAAGGTCATTGGTCAAGTCTTATAATATTGAACCAGAAACATTATGCTTTCTATTTTATTTGGTCTAGTGACGTTAGTTAAGTGGTTGAGTGCCGCCTTATCCAAATTCAGATTTAAGATAACGTGTTTGTTCCACATGATATTGATATGTATGCATTTTCACTAGTTTTAGGTGTCTCATTTAGTCTAATTTGCATATAGTTCACAGCATTTGCATATGTTTTAGAGTCCAAATAGGTTCATTTGCATACTTTGCATTTGCAGTAAACATATTGCATTAAAGGAGTTTTTAGGTACTTGGAGAGCACAAAATGGAGCATTCTGGATGTTATGGAGACTTTGAGACTAGATGATCAGCTTGGACGCAACTAAGGGAGTAATGGACAGACAATTCGGATACAACTCAACCATTCCGCTCGAGTCCTTAGTCGAGTTTGCACCTCACCATCCACAATGATCGTTCCACTCGAGTATCTGGTTGAGTGGACTATGCTGCCAACCAACTCGACGGGCCACTTTAGCAGATGGGCCGAATTGAAGTCGGGTTTGACCACTCGATGGGTCGCTGATAACAAGACTTTTAGTCCGGTTATCAATCCTTATAGTATATAAGGTTTTCAAACCAAAGCGTGATGTTAGCGCTTGGGGTATGGATAGCTAACTAGTTCAAGCCAAAATCAATGAAAAGAGAGGGTTAGAGCAATTCTGTCACAATTGGCTCAAAATGCAAAATGAAAGCAACCAGAGAAAACAAGCATAAAAATGACTAAGCAAAATGAAATAGAGCTGAAATAGATGCAACTTAAACAAGCAGAAACTAAGTAATTCAGAAACAGAGCAAGTAAACAGCACAGACAATAGCGAGTTGCAGAGTATAAATGAAGATGGGCTAGTGAGGAGAGTGAAGTCAGTGAACTAAGCAAAATTCTGGGTAGGGACTTTGTCTAACAACCTAAGCAGGCAAGCAGTGAATCAGGATTCTAAGGTAAACAAGCCACTCTCGTGGTCATGAAATCTCAGTTCAAGCGCAACCCAACCCAAATCTCTTTGGTGATCAGATGCTCAAACTGGCATTAACAAGCCTATCCTACTCGACCAACTGACTCTTTGAACATCCAATCTCTTGGGCCAGAATGAATCAATCCTAAATTGAACCTAAGACAATCATATTATCGAACACCTCTCGGTTAGAAATAGCCTACACATCAGATTTTGAGTGATCAAGTCAAAATAAGCATGAAGAGCATTCAATCTAGCACCACCTATGAACATATTCAAGCACAAACATCACAAACCCAGAAAAATGCCCAGATCTACTTTACCTCCTCACTAAGCCCTAACGAATCTACTCACTACTCATGGAAAGATAAACAACAACAAACCCACAAAACATAATCAAAGGCGAAAAAGAAGAAACTAAAGCAAGATCTAACAACCTAAGGTGAGGATCAAGCAGAAATCATGAAAAAAAAGCAATAACAAAAAGAAAGAGGCAGAGAAAATATGGAACTAGCCAAAAATGGCAAAAACTAGGTTAAAGAGAATTGTTGTGCGTTTATGACATAAAAGGGTATTTATAGGGCCAAAACACGGAAGCCCTAATTTTAAGTCAACAAAACATAAAAAGTTGGTCAAATAAAACGAAGTCGGTCTAAGTTGCTTCAGGTGTCCGGGGAGTTGAGGGGTCGAGTTCTGGAAAATTCAGCTTCAGCAAATGCTCAATCTGGGCTGCACTCGTCACACTCTGGCGAGTTGGAATGACTCAGCTTCAAAAACATGAATTCTGGCTAAGTTTGGAATGTCCAACTCGCTAGTGTCAGGTGAGAGTGACGGCGAGTTGGACCTTGAAAACTTGAAGATTTGGCTAAGTGCTGAGGTTTGAACTCGCTAGTGTCAGGTGGATGTTGGTGGCGAGTTGGACCTTGAAAATCTGAAAATTGGCTAAGTCCTTAGGCTTGGACTCGCCAATGCATGGCGAGTTGAGCCTGATGATTTCAACCAAAAATACAAATTTTGGCTAAGTATGGGGTGTTGGACTCGCCAATGCTTGGCGAGTTGGCTAAGGCAGTTTTGAGTACTTTGCCTGTAAAACCCTCAGTCTTGATGTTTTGGCTCCAGCTCTTCAGTTTCAGGCTTAGCTTGCAGTTTGGCTTAGTGCTTGTTTTGGCTGCATTCGCAGGGTACTGACTGACTGAGGCTGTGAATTAGAACTCTTCACTCTGGCTGGCCCAAGCTTTTCAGCTTCAGGCCTGTTTTGTAGTCTTCAAGCCTGTTTGCTTCAAAATGCTCTGAATTGACCCAAAGTGTTCCAAATTGCTCCAAAGTTCCTGAAATGCTCCAAATGCTATGCATATGCAAGAATGATCCTAATTGGGACTCTAAAATGCATAATATGGAACGTGAATGAATTGAAACATATGCAAACTATGAAGCTAAAATGGGCAAAATGCATGAATATCAGTCACCATAGATGGGCCAAGTTATTTTAGGTCTTATAAAGTTATAGTATAAATACTCTTTGTTGTTGTCAAGTATGAAGAACCTAGTTTTTTCGTCTTTTGTGCAACAGTCATTTTAACTTTGTAAATTTCAGAACAAAACTTTCTGTTTATGATTTTTAATGCAAATTTCATTTTCTTTGAATCTTGTTGTCATTTCGTTTCTAGTTCATTGTTTATGTTGCGTGCTGTGATTTCTACTGTTTTTGTTACTTCATGATTTCTAAGTAGTTCACTTAGGGTTCTTGAGGATGGGTTAGATTAGTGTGGATCTTGGATTTTCTAGGTTGCTTAAGAGTATAATAGCTTAGATCTCTATTGTTTTGGTGTTGTTAATGCTTATTTCACCTTAATCAATTGAAATTTGTTCTTAGACGTATTAGCACCCAATAGGTGTTTGATAGAATGTCTGATCGAACCAACTTCAAAGATTTACACTCTTAACTCGAGGGATCGATTGTCTAAGGTATGAATTAGCGTGAATAAGTTGATTCTTCATGCCAATTAGGTTATTAAATGCATGTGATGATAAAGTCAGTTGATACCTTCGCTGAGGTTGTTTGCAACGAGAGTGGATTCAGTGTTCTATGAACTTACTGCTTAGAGTTCCGCTTTGTTTGAGTTTTGTTAAGTAACTTAGTAGGTTTAAGTGATCCACTAGTCCATGATTCCCACTCCTCAGGAACCCACTTTCTCATCGCCATGCGCTTTGTCTACTGCTCTATTTTTCACTACTCAGTTTTGCATTCACTCTGTTTCTGCTATTTGCTATGTTTTTTCCTTTAGTTTATTTTCAAGTTTGACTTAGGTTGCTAGATTCAGATTGGCGTGAATTAGAGAAGTTGATTGTGTCTTGATTGATAGTTGCACTCCCAATTGGATTGATAGCCTATTTTACTGCGATGATATGATCTAGTATTAAGTATTTGATAGTAAAATCATGTTATCAGATACTGTTAGAGATTTGAGAGTGTTTGACTATAAATCAAGTTACGTCAATTCATCTGTTTGAAAAAAAAATACTTATAATATAGTAGAACTCTTATAACAATTATCCACCAATGACAACAACAATATTAGATTTTCCACGAAGTGCCTCAACTTATAAAAGGTTCAGCTAAATATTTTTTTTTAAAAGCATAATTTAATACTCTGCATGCAGAATTCACCTGGCGATGATAAAAACAAAAACATAAGAAGCAAATGACATAATTTAAGAGATGTTGTTTGCTTTATAATTTGTTAGAACATTAACAAATTTTTTATACCACTAAGCCTTACAATTTTTACTGTGAGGAATTTTCTACGTAGCACGTAATCTCCGAGGATGATGTGCTTCTTGCTTCGGAATCAGAAACGGAATCGGAAGCATTTGGAATCTCTTGGAATCACGCTTCCAAAAATAAAGTGTTTGGAAGCATGCACTTCCAAGTTGGGAGCATTTTGGAAGTTCGAAATTGTTCATATCATGTTGAAAAAATTAAAAAATTTAAACAAACCAATAACTAGTTTTTTTGATTTCTAATTTATCAAACGATTTACTTTAGCTAACTTTGTTAAAAACATTAAAATTTAAAGATTTCAAGAGTTCTCTTTATTTTTAAATGATTTATAATCAAATTATAAGTTAGATTTTGTTGTTTAAATTTTTTTATTTATGATGTTATGTTAAGTGATTTATGATATATATAGCTATGTATATATATACGCTTCCAATACGTACCCGCATCCCTAATTTTTTAAAAAAATCAATTTTGTGCTTCTAAATGCTTCCGCTTCTGCGTACCCACTTCTGATTCCATGCATCGTAGGGAAGTTTCTATATTTTAGAGAAAATTAAACTCTATGAAATACTTTTTTAATTGGGTGAATTTAGGCAATATCACTAGAAAAAAAAAATTAAGGATATGACATTGATATGTTTTAATTACGAAACTAACATGATATATTACCAAAAAGCTCATTTACCTTTATTAAATTAAATTGAAAAATAAATTTATTCAGAAGCAATAACAGAATGTTTACCACACCAATTATAAATATATTGCAACAAATCTAAAGATAAACATACAACAAAAATAAAAACATGACAATAAAATTATTAGAAATGCTTCACAGTAACAAATACTGAGTATGTATATGTTGTGACACAAATACGCAAAATTTTAAAATAGGGGTAAAATGGTTAAAAAATTTGCAACGATATACTATATTTTCCCCACTTGTTATTCTTTTAATTTACTACTTAGGTGTTATTATGAAACCAAAATTTCCTTTAAATTTAGTGTCATTTTTAGATTAAATCTTTAAGATTTAAAATTCTCACATGAAACCATGAAATTAAAACGTTTATATTTTATAATTATTCAATTAAAAAGTGTGTATATAGTCTTGTTGTTTACGGTTAACCAAGGCACAACAAACATGAGAGTTACACGAGATAAGACTTAGCCGTGGAGGTAAGAGATTTTACATTTGTAATTTTTCAGATGACTCTAATACTTCCTCAAATTTGATAGCGAGAACAATATAACATTGCACAATATTTCACAAGAATATGCTGATGTGTGTGGTCAACTTATTAATATGGAGAAATCAGCTATCTCCTTTGGAAGGAAAGTATACCAAGTGAACAAGGAGAGACAGCAAATGATTTTTAAATTTTCAAATACGGGTGGCTATGGTAAATACTTAATCTTTTCAAAGCAATTTGGTCGGAAGAAAAAAATATGCTAAGTTACATCGCGTCCAAGATTAAGTAGAAAATTCAGCGTTTGCAAATGACATAGTTATTTGCAGCTAGTAAGGAGACTCTTATTAAATCTGTAGCTTATGAGATGCCTATCTATTCCATGAATTGTTTCCAAGTACCAAAAGTTATTTATAAAGAGATTACAAGTGTAATCTCACAATTCTTATAGAGCTCTAGCTAGTCCAAATAAGAAAGGACTGGTTTGGTTTCCTGGCATAAACTATTATGGCCTAAATAAAAAGGTAGTTTAGGTGTAATTTAAAAGCTTTTAACCAACTTCTACTAGTGAATACAATGTAGAATTTAATGACTCGACCAAATTGTCTACTATACAAACTCCTTAAATTGAGACATTTACGTAATACTAGTATAACTATTGTTATGTTAGGGACCTAACCCTCTTATGGATGGAATTCGTTGTTCCATGGTTCTGCTTTACTTTGTCAAGGACTTCAACATAGTATAGGAAATGGAGATAGTACCATGATCAGTATAGATTTGTGGGCATCCACTTGGCCTCCTCATCCACCATACAACCCAAATCTCCTTGTCAAGAATCTCCTCGATCCTATGAATAATCAATAGAATATAGATCTTATATATGAGGTCATTGATACTAAAGATGTATAATATATCTTGCAATTGTATCTCCCTTCTACACCAAATATAGATTCAGTATTTTGGAGCTATTCAAAGAATGAACCTACACCCAGTGGCAAATCAACATGTAAGAGAATAGGGGTAGCTGCCACCACCAAAAAAAATAGTGTAATTGTTTTTGTTAAATAATATAATATATTGGTTTAATTTAAAAGATGCTCCATTTTATTAGTATGCAAGTTCCCCCCCCAACCCCAACAAATCTAAGTTCTAGATCTCTCATTGCCTCCACTGTTAAGTTTAGGTATTGAGTTGCCAGTCATAACTCAAACAAAGTGAATGTATCATCACCTCCTTTAGAAAAGAACCCACAGTTGATTACACACACATATAAAATCTACCGAGGGTGTCTACACTTAAAAAATTTCAATGGCGTGTTTGTTCTCAAGCTTTTGCGGAAAACTTATTCACTTGCAACATTCCAGTTTTGGGTGTATGTCTTCATTGTTACTCTATTTTGTAGACAACAAACTATGTGTTTCTTTTTGTTGTATTTTTGTTGCTGGGACATGGAGAATAGCGGGTTTGTATACAATGATGCTATGTGACACCTCAATTCCATTAGATCAAAAGATTTTCTACTTCTTGTCAGTTATGAAAGGTATAATTACAAAGCCCTCAACACAATACCTACCAATTTAGATTTGGTGGCGTTTATGGAAGAGCATAAATGCACTTTTCTTTATTAAAGTCGACTATACATTGATGAAAACATAGCAAAAGGATGATACATTGGAATGGCACCAAAGCCACAAATAGTCAATAACAATCATGCAACTTCCAGTTTTGGTGAAAGGATGTTTACAACATATTTCTCTAAGTCATAAGAATCAACCTGAATCAGAATAAGGAAAATTTAACTGCGAGATGTCCTAGCATTCAATTGAAGATACATTTGATCATTCAGGACTCTTCCATTATTTTTTGCATTGTGGTATGGAGATATAACTTGGTCGAAAAATAATTGAAGAAGTTTAATGCTTAGCATTACTATGGAATTCACCAAGTAATGTTTGAGAGATAATCTATTATCAGTTCATAAATTAATAATCCAATTGATAATCTACGACTTAAACACTACCTTCACACAATACACTTATGGTCAGCTAATTTTATCCAACATAAGTTTAGTTTTAAACCAAGATTACATAATATATGTGATGAATAGTAGCTAAACTTAGTTTACTGGTCTAGAACTATGACATATGTATTATGTTTGCCACATTATCTATATGATGTTGTAAACAACGATTATTTCCAATCAATATAATAACGTAGTTTGAAAGAAAGAAAATAAAAATAATTTATGGTTTATATTTTTCCGAAAATGAATAATCGACGTATATTATTAGCTTGCTATTTTAAGATATTTTCTAAAAGTAGATTATAAAAATCGTTTATTATTTTGTACCATCCATTCTCCTAATTTTTCTCATCTTCAAAAACTTATAAATTCAGTTATCCTTTCCATATATTCTTACATCCCAAAGCTTTTGCAGTAACAAAAAAACTTCAAAAAAAATAAAATAAAAAATACTGCTTTAGCTTTTGGAATATATCCTCTTTTTAATCTCAGTAAAAATCAGAAGAAATGGCACGTCAATCTGTCATTTTTGTCCTATTGGCCTTAACCATCGTCACCGTTTTTGCGGCGGACACTCCTGCAGCCTCTCCAAAAAAATTTCCCTCATCCACCGCACCAACTAAATCTCCTTCCGCCCCAACTAAGGCTTCTGCTGCTCCAACCAAGTCTCCTGCAATCCAAACCAAAGCTCCGGCCGCTGCACCTAAATCATCCTCGACTTCTTCTCCTAAAGTATCTTCCCCTGCTGCGGATGGACCCACAGCCGAGGATGACTACTCTGCAGCCAGTCCAAGTGACTCCTCAGAGGCACCAACCACTTCCTCCCCGCCGGCTCCTACTCCTGACAGCACTTCCGCCGCTGATGGACCAGCTGCAGAGGCACCTAGTAGTGGTGCTGTGACCACTGCCAAGGTATCCGGTGCATGCATAGTTGCCATCATCAGCTTCTTCTTCTTTTTCTAAGTTAAATTCGTCCATATTTTGTTTGGATGGATCGAAAGCTTGTAATATTTTGAGATAAGGCCATTAATTTATTTTATATACGTTTATACATCGAGATTAATTGGAGTTAATATAACTTAACTTCATGAAATTTTTGTTAGAACAAATTTTTCATGTGTTGTTTAATAAAATTATATTTTGAGCATAAAGTATATGAATTTTGTGGTCTTATAACTTTTCTCGATTTAGTATATTGTATTGTTTATTGATTTCAGTTTTACACAAGATTTTTAATAATAGAGTTGCTATAAAAAAAATATGTAGTTTACTATGTAGTAAATTAAAAAGATATACAAATAACATAGATAGTGTAAACTTGCATATGTTATATCAAAAGATAATGTGTCATATGCTTAAAATCATTTGGATTGGCATTTATAATTTTAAGCAAAAGTATAATTATACTGAAGTGTTCATGATATTTTGTATCATGCATCATTTATATTATTAGCACAATTGTGTTCACAAATAAATTAAAAGAAAAAACTCTATCAAGAATTCTTCCTCCAAAATTTTCTTTCTTATATTTGATCGATGTTTCATTGCATCATCTCTAAGTTCTCATCTTCTTTGGATGTCACTACTTTATTCTTCCGCTTATGTTATATAAGAGACATTTGAAATAAGGATGTGGAGGAAAATAAGTGATGGAGATCAAGAACAGAATTGTAAACCTTCGATTTGTTAATTCCATGAATACCCAAAAGAGAAGGCTCTTCTCTAAGATTAAAAGAATTAAGCTCTTACTCTAAACGAAAGCAGAAGCGTAAAGCTTTCTAGAATTTAATATCAAAACATCTGAAGCATACAATAACGATTCTTCTCACTTATAAAGAAGATTATGAATTTGAAAGCAAAAACTAAGGAAAGATTCCTAACTTATTGGAAACAGAAAACAGAGTAACACGACTTTTACTTATTCATAACAATAAACGAAAGAAATAAAGACATGCCGGTCACATGCTGCATCAGGTCCCTAGCGTGTGTACATCATACGATCAAAGTTATATGGTAGGAAACTTGCTCGTAGACATCATTTTAGTTTTTTCCACGTCCTTATTTTATCCTTCCTGTTCTGCAGTCGAGTTGTTTTAACCTATAACCACCATGAAGCTGCTTTGCTGCAAAATTTAGTTGCCACTAAAGCCACCTTGCGATCCTCTGGTACTCGTTTAAACTCCATAGCTTCCTCCACCGCCACTATCCAGTCCAATAACTCTTCACCTTGCATGCCACCGTGAAACTCAGGCAAGTCAACTTTGAAACTTGATTCCCAATTATGACTTTCACGATCAGCAGTGGTTGAATCATGTTCCTTTCTCGAACTCGGTGCAGCAAAGGTGATAACATCCTCCTCATCGGAATCAAGGACAAAAATTGATGGTGAATCATGTCGAGGCTGACTTCGATGTGCTAACACTTCTGTTTTCTCTTGTAGTGATTCAACTATGGTGGATTGAATATCTCCTGCATCGTGAGGAGAGTCTAACAAAGCTCAGCCCAATTGGTGATAGTATCATCTCTACGGGTTCGTCGTAAAGGCATATCAAAATTCTAAAAAAGGAGAAGAATAGAATGAGAAAAGTGTTGGAAAAAAAATTAGGGTAGGATTTTCGGCTCTGATACCAAACTAATGGAGATCAAGAACAGAATTGTAAACCTTCAATTTGTTGATTCTATGAATACCCAAAAGAGAAGGCTTTTCTCAAAGATTAAAAGAATGCTCTTAATCTAAAAGGAAACAGAAGTGTAATACTTTCTGGAATTCAATATCAAAATGCCTGAAACATACAATAACAATTTTTCTCACATATAAAGAAGATTATGAATTTGAAATAGCTAAAACTAAGGAAAGATTTCTAACTTATTGGAAACAGAAAACAAAGTAACAAGACTCTTACTTATTCATAACAATAAACGAAAGAAATAAAGGTATGCTGGTCACGTACTGCATCAATAAGTCTATTGTCGATCATGGGTGATTGGTTTCAATATCATATCATTACATCAGAAAGATGTGAGAACACGATGTAGTGGATAGAAATTATGGAGGTGTAAAGTTGGTAGAGAAAGCTTGGAGAGTCACGAAAAGGTTTTAAATGTGTTTGGTCATAAAGTTTGGAGAGGCTTGGCCATAGTATAATTGGAGTCTTTACTGCTCATGATGTGGTTGGGTCGGAAGCTTTGTTGTCGGTGTCATGTCCAGGTATTGGGGTTTTTCTTGGTGTTGTTCCTTCGCCACGAGGTCAGCACTTGCGTCATGGTAAGATTCATAGTCTCACGCGGTTCTACCTGTCTTCTTTCTTGCTTGGTTTGGTTTTGTTCTCCTTTCCCTTTAGCTAGTTCAACTATTTTTTTACCAAGATTGTTTTTTTGTCATTTGTGGTGTTCTATTTAGTTTAAATCTTATTTTTTGTTAGGATTTTTTGGTTATGTTCTTGGTATTTGCTTCTTCATGTTCATCTTTATGGCTTTCTTGCAGGTTCAATATGTTAATATGCTCGTTCGAGTTTGGTTTCTTCCAACTTGAAGATATTTTGCTTCTTATCGGTACTATCAAGACTTGATCGAGGTCTGGGTCTTGTCATGGGTTATCATTGGGTCGATTTTGGAAGATTTGTGGGATGTGTGTTTTAGTGAATTACAAGTCTTGATTTTTATTTGTAAAGTACTTTTATTCGGGAGCTTTGCATTTTGTTTATGTTTTATGTTGTTTTGTGCTAAGATAGTATTTTTTTCAAATCTCTATTATTGCATGTTCTATTTGGGTATTTCTTTTATATATAGTTTTTCCTTTTTGAGTTTTATCTCTAGGAAAATGTTTACTCTTGTNTCTAGGAAAATTTTTTCTCTTTTTTTTTTTTTTTTTTGGTAAATAATTGAATCAATAAGGTCGATCCGTAGGCAAAACTCACATCCTAAAATTTCCTTTTTCTTCCACTATCGGGAAGGGATCAAAGTTCGATACCTGAGAAATTGTAAAGTGACCACTCCAACTGACCCACATATCCTTGGTACACCAATTCTTATTTTTTTTTTTGTCAACAATTGGATCGATAAGGCCCGATCCATATCCTAGTCCAACCCTTAAAATTCCTATTTAATCTAGCAACTGCGTAGAGGGGAGGAATCGAACTCTAGATACCATAGTCATTAGCTGGATCATCCTAACCATCAGACTGAGAAGAACTCGGCCAATTCTTATATTTAAATATTATAAATTTTACTTTGTTTTATTAATATAATCAAATAAAAGATAAAAAGTGTTAAAATAAAATTAGTAAACGGAAGTAGATCTCTAAAAAGAAGGTGACTATGTTGGCTTGCTTCTGATTTAGTTTGATATTAGGTAATAGGTTCTATCTGGTTTTAGTTAGAAAATTTTGGCTATCCATATAACTTTGTCTATCTAGTTATTGTTGATAAGGATATAAAAGGGAACCCACAAGTATTATTGCTATTTTTCCCGTATATATGTATCAATACAAAAAATTTGATTGTTTTCTTAATTTAATTCCTCTCTCTCACAGCTTTATTGTTCGTCTTCAGCTTATTTCTTAATGGGAAAAAATTCAAACAAATCTCGAACCTACAAAAATGGGAAGATTAAACCACGAATTCTTGAACCTCCAAAATAAACATAGAATTTTTACGTTGACCGCCAAATAAACCCTCAATTTATCGTTGACCATTTTGTTTAACCCCGATGTTAACCCAACTCACAGAAATAAATAACTCTGTTAAAATCCTTTAATTAATCACTATTAAGTAAAATGGTGCGTATTGATTTTAAGACAATCTAACCTCATCTTTCCCATTTGAAAACCCTAAAATCTCTTTTTCAGTTTTATTAGGATCAATTTCCTCTCTAAATACCAAATGGAATATTAGAAGATTAGAAGAAGAAAGTAGAGAAACATGTTAAATCCTGAGACCAACGGCAGCAGTTCCGGTGATCACTGACTTCAACACCGATCTCCATCAAAATTCTCTGATTCTTTTGTGTCGATCCCGTTTCAATTTAATGAGGATAACAATGGTTGATTTAGGAACGCATCGTTCAAATCGGGAAGTGAGGATGGGATCAAGGAATTCAGGGTGAAGATTATGTTGGATCTGAAGACAGTGAAAGATGTTGTTGCTATCGAAGAGCAGGAAATCGACGGTTCCGGTTCTGGTCAAGAGAAGAAGAGAGAGATTTATCCGGTGAAGCCATGAAATATGAGAAAATGAAGAGCATCATGTAAAGAACTAGTTTCTGGAAACCACTTCAACAGTTCGAATCAAATCAACAAAGGATGTGAGGAGAGAAAGATAGTGATGACGAATCCATCGTAAAACTCTGTTGTGTTTACTGAATGTACATAGTGTTGGAAGAGAAAACTTTTAGATGATTATGAAGAAAGTGTTTTNAAAGCTTTAGGATGAATATGAAGAAAGTGTTTTAAGTGTTTAGGAGAGGAACTTAGAGACTTTGGTTTTTCTTTAACTCTTTCTTATTGATTTCTTCTTTGCTTGGTTACAAATAAGAGGAGATGAGGAAGTATTTATAGCCTCCATCTTACAAAATATCTACATTATTTTAATCTTTATCTAGATTATTTTACCATAATATCTAGATTATTTTATA
>OVAX01004057.1:0-15484 GCA_900406405.1 Lepidium africanum | reverse complement strand
TCCTTTGTGGTTCTCATTCGCCCATTTCCGCCCAAACTAGTTCTCACGAGAATCGACTCACAAAGGTCTTCCCGCGAGTCCATATCCGAGAGTTTCTCCTCTGAGGCACCCATCAATGATCGATGAAGACAAAGTTTCCCGAGAAATATTCGATAACATGGTTTTTCGAGCAGATCGGCAGCATCCTCGTACTTCGACGGCGATGGTTCGCTTCCTTACAACGTCAAAGTCCGATTGTTCTTCGAAATGTGTCGCCTATCTTCCTCGATAGAAATTGTTCTAATGGATAGTCGTTTGTGTGAGAGATGAAAATTGATCGGAAAAAGGCGTTGAGATTTTCTTGCAATATATTGAAGGAGAGGAAGCATTGAAGCGAGAGTGTATACAACTGCCAAGATAATGGATTTACGTATCTCAGAAGAACGTGGTTAAAAAGAAAGATTTTAGTGATCGTGTGTTTTATACATTTTTTAAAATAATACTAATTTTTTTAGATCGTGTGGTGAAAAGAAATTCTTGTGATTGATCTAAAATTTAGGGGGCAAAACTGTTTAAAAAAAAAGTGTGTTTGGTAATTGTTTACAAATTAAGGTTACAAAAAAAAGCATCCTCCATTTTATTAAATTTAGATACAACACAAGTCTAGTCTATTCATCGCACGCTTAAAGCTTCCTCGATGCCTTTTTGATGGAGAATTCTAGACTGATCAAGAGAACGAACTGCACACCATTCCTCAACTTATCATGGCCACCACTGAAGCTCAAGACAGAGGGAGACACCAAATTCAAATCCGTTGCAATGACTAATTGTTGAAGAAGACAAGTTGCATATGATAAAGTGTTTGATTTGATTTACAAATCTTTAAAACTCTTGTTAATTTATTAAAATTAACACCCTTTATCTTAAAAATGGAAGAATATTGGAGGTGGATTTTGTCTCTGACCCAATAATTAACTGAGTTCGTAATATATGTCAACAAGCCCGAAAGCATTGAGTTCGGCCCGACTCACATTATATCGTCGGCCCCATAAAATCTAACAATTCGATAGAAATCCAAATTCCGCAGGAAAGAAAATTCCACAAAATCTTACAAATATAAGATTCAAAGAGAGAAGAAATAATTTTTTTTGCAAATGCACACAAGAAAGAGCTCTCAGCAATACCCGAACTCGCATAAGGAAAATAACTCATTGTCGATCATTACTTTTCAGAACTATTCAATAGATGAAATGAAGTCTTTCATCCATGTCATATACAAAAATATAAATTATTGCTGTGATTACTCCAGTTAGAATAAAGAGGAAAAACAAATTTAAGATTTTGTCTAGATTTATAAATTTCTCAATTTCTATATGGTTCTTCTCAATGTCCCTCGATTTTCATACATTGTTATCTTTTTTTTTGTCAACATTGGGCCACAACTGGCAGGCCCATTAACCAAGTTCCTGCATAATGCAGGCAGCGGGACTCGATCCCTCGACGTGCAAGTGCGCCTGCCTTTAGTGGACTTACCATCTGCCACTAGATTAAAGGCCACTTGCAAACATTGTTGTCTCAAAGTCTGAAAAATTGAATCTGCTAAACAAAAATAATAAATAATGCCCAATAATAATTTTAAAGTGTATATTATTTATCATTTAAGCTTGAAGTACCGTTTTCTTTAACAAATTCTATCGACAATATCCGATTTATAACTGAATTATTTTAAAAATCAGAAACCATATAAATTATTTGCAAACATTATAATAATCAACTTAGATATTTATAAATATCGTTTTTCGTATTACTGTGTTAGTATAAAACTACTTATTTATTGGAATAATGCGGGTATAAATTTACTTGCCTTCTTTTTTCTGGTAATCTGTATAAAATTATTTATTTATTGAAATAGTCCGGGTATAAAACTACTTACTTTTTTTGCATAAAATTACTAACTTATTGAAATAGCGCAGGTAGAAAACTACTTACCATTTTTTGGTAACTTGAATAAAATACTTATTTATTATAATAGCACGGGTATAAAACTACTTATTGAAATAGCGGGGGTAGAAAACTACTTATTCTTTTTGGGAAAATTAGGTAAATATCATAAATACCAAAACTAATTAAGAAACTATCATATAGTTCTTGTATTTAGGTAGATAGCAGTGGGCCATATGATGGAGAAGACAAAACACTCCTTCAAAAAAAAAAATATTTCTCTAACTTTGGCCCACCAGCTCCAACTTGCTCTATAAGTGAGAGGCAAGCATTTAATGGAAGTTATGAAGCAGATTTATTTCTGCAAATGTAAAACAATTAATGACATTGTATTGATTATGCTGAGTTTGTAATGTTGGCAAAAAATCTCAGTCTATTGTGTAGTTTAGGGGATATATAAATAATTATAAGTTAAAAGTCTTTGAGAGTGTGAAGTGATGATGGCCGCCACAAAATTGCAACGAATAGAGTTTTCGTTTGTTTGATTTTCGGAGAAATCATTGAAATTGGTATTGGGGAATTGGATTTTGGAAACTTTGAGGATAAAAAATTACTCTGATATTGATTCTAACTCTTGTATTTTGGGTTTGATTTCATCAATATTTATTACAAATTCTATTTTAAATGTCTTTTATTTTGTAGATTTGTTACAATTCTGTAAATTTTCAACGACAACCATAGCTAGGGTTGCATATAAGTTTTAAATACCTAGAAAAAAGATGAAGATAATTTTACCAATAACTACTAAGATAACCGATAAATATTGATTTATCAGATAACTATTATCTTAACAGACAACCCAACATCTTAACCCGCGCTCGAGTGAAGAAAACCCTTTATAAGTTATCAGTATATAAGTATGCAAAACAAAGATATAACGGGTAAAAATATTATTTACAGTCAACTTATCTGTTTGCATTAGAAACAAAGTCACATAATTTGTTAGCTTAAGAACCCTAGATTCTAAACGAAGTACCATGACATATACGTTAGCTGCAAACATATATGTTAGCTGCAAAATTATGTAAAAATGATGTCTGGATAAAAAAGGAAAGGAGTTTGNGTAAAAATGATGTCTGGATAAAAAAGGAAAGGAGTTTGCAAAATGAAACACGCTTACACAGTACATGACATATAAATAAGCATAACAGTGGATGGTCATAGGTTCTTTTCTACAAACACAGAGAACAATATCTTGCAGTGGTACACAAGCTTGTCCATCTCTTCACACCTTCTGGAATCATCTACAACATGTGATCGACGTTCTCGTCCGTTTCTTCATCGGACCACATCAGGTCTTCTTCTTCAAGACAACATATTTCGGTAATATGATGGACTGGATGTTAGACTTTAAATCAGATCGTAATAGTTAACAATATATTTAACCGTAACTTTATTATTTTACGGGAACAAGAATGTTTTGCATATAACTTTAAACATTGTCTTGCACTCTAGAACACTTTTCCTAGAAAATTGATTAGGAAGGCACATATATAAGGGAAACACTTAATATAGTTGCAAACATTTAATATAACTTCAAACAACATTATTTACATTATTTTTAAAAAATTAGTAAGTATGTATGTAACCTATAATAGTGCAACACTACTGCCGATTGATTTCTTTTCTCCATCACTAATTGATTTTCCTCTTCACCATCACTAGTTGATTTTTTTCCTCTTCCCAAGTCTACAAACTAATTTCAATAACTGATAATTAGATAGTTATCGGATATAATAATAGTTATCTATTACAATAATAGTTATCGGTTACAATTATAGTTATCGGTTAAAATAAAAGTTATCGGTTACAATAATAGTTATCGGTCAAATCCTCTTCATCTTCTTTGTGATTGTTTACGCTAATCTGCAATCCTAGATATGGCTGTTGTTGATAATTTACAAAATTGTAACGAATCTACAAAATAAAAGTCGCCAAGAGTTAGAATCCCTAATAAACAATGATGAAATCAAATTCGGCAATGAAACCCAAAAACTCTCGTTTTACTGAAACGCTCAAACTTACAACCAATGAATCAACTTCCGGAGTTCTCCATCAGTCTCTATGTTCGTCAAGGCTCTGAAATCTTGGTAAATTAAGTACGAAACTTTGAACAGAGGTTTATGGAGATTAAAAATTCTAAAATGTATGAATTTTTTTTTCTTGCATTAACCCATCAAGCTATAAATCAATGAAATCTTATATCTGAGTTTAAACAAATTGATAAACAAAAGCAACAACGATTACAAAATTCTTTCATTAGTAGCAAATCCATCACAAAAATAAAGAAGAGACTAAGAACAAGAGCTAACGAACAAAATTTTCATAAAATTTTTTTCTCTGGCTTTTGTTCTTTCCCTCTTTAAGGAAGAAATAAGAGATTAAAAAAAAAAAATTAAGAAAAGAAAGTAACTTGAGATAGAGAGGATGAGAAAGATAAATAGAAATAGGGGCAAAACATTTATGTATTTTTCTACATAGAGTTATGAGCGTAAGCCTTATCTCAAAGTTAAATACCAAAACCTTTTATGATTTATTCATTACAATTTCTCTATTTTTTTTCCCGATAATTTGTATAAAATTACATATTTGTTAAAACAAGGCATTTGTAAAACTATATAATTTTTTTCGGATAAACTGTATAAAACCACTGTACTTATTGAAATAGGTGATTCATAAAATATTTTATTAACTGAAAATGGCAATTTCGAAATCAACCTAGCCAAAAGTTGATAAAAGAGAAGAACATTACCAAAATTCTGTACAAATATAATAAATAAACTATATCGAATTAATGTGTGTGTTTAGTGAAAAAGATAACGTTAATTTTTAGGGTGTTTCTTTGTGGTCTTATTAATTGGCTCAAGCGCTTCACAATTTCTTCAATTTTCTTTAGGCAAAGTGCTTGTCGGCTTTCTGTGAAACTTTTGTCAGATTCTCAGGGGAAAATCATTTACAGTACTAAAACAGTAAACCCATTTTGTGATCATCCATATCGATTCATTTGATTGCAAAAGACGTATTTAAAAGCTAAGAAAATTTGTTGTGAATCCCATTTTAGATGGGACATTGAAGTCGTTTTTGAAAATTTTAACTTTCTTAAAGTGTTCTTGTAACTTGAATCCAGAAGATATCAAGTAGAATTAGGTTTAATAAGATCGAGAAAATCGGATTGCGGAATCTATTTCACGATTACAATGATGAAACCATCGGCTTCGTTGGATAAATGGAGAGATTATTTCCGGCGAGGAGATTCTGATATTTTTGGTATCATTAATCATGCAATCATGGTGGCTGCCGCAGATTGGCCAAAAGAGTTCAAATCCAGGAGAGGCGAAATTGCCGAGCTTTTATTCTCTTGTAGAGTGAGCCGCTGCATCGGCTGTGACCACCTTGAGTTGGCGGCGGCGGAAGTAGTAAGCGGCGGCGGCAATAGAGACGATTTTGGGGTTGCAACGGATGATGGTGAAGATGAGACGAAGTTGAATAAACTTGGAGAAGAGGCTTCTGTGATTGTTGACGAAGTCATGAGGATCAAAGATAGTTTGTTGAACAAAGATGATGAGGTTTTTTAGTCTCTTTGTTTGAATTTCATCAAAAGCTGTGCTAAGTCATATGACATCCTGATTGGGTTTTTGGTTTCTGTTATTTCTTTGCAACCAAATTCTGTGTTACTTGAATCTCTGAAGAAGCTCGAGTCGATGTCCATGACCATTAGTGTGGACATTCTTAAGGTTTGTTTCTGGTTCTGTTTTGACAATGTATGATTTTGATTTAGTTGAAGTTGTTGAGAATTGTGATTCTAATCGAGCTTTTTGGAGGCTATGTAGTAATCTGAGGGCTTGCCTTCTTGCAGGATACTGAAATTGGAAAGGCTGTTAATGGCCTCAGAAGACACAGTTCCGATCAGATTAGCAAACTTGCAAAGACTCTTTTCGTGTATGCGCTTTTTCATTCCTATTGTGTGTTTAGTTTCATCTGTCTGCATTCTCTCCCATTCGTGATGTGCATTAAACTTTGGCAAAGGTTCCACTCCATGTTTTAATCAGATGCAAGCCAGCTGCTTTGTAGATGTCTACATCGTAAATTGTCACTAGGAAGTCCTTCGTTGATCATTAAGGAGATACTCTTGTGCTACTTAGAAGAGTTTCTCTTTCTCACTTTCTAACTCCCGAGTATAAAGACTGTGTGTTTATATATGGAATGAACAGAGAGTGGAAGGAGCTGGTCGACCAATGGATGAACACCCCGAATGAAGAAAGGGCTGGTATATAACTGTCACCCCTTGTTCCCTAGTCTTTGTGAGCAGACTTTTTTTGTGTGTAACATCATAGTAATTGGCTCATGCAGGCGTTGAAGGGACGACGCCTGAGTCTGCACTTGATGAAGAAGAAGCTTTTCCTTCTCCCCCACATGATTTAGATTTCTTTGCACCTGAGCCGAATGGGTTTGACCTCTCTCAGGTGTGTAAACTACCTTCCCCTCCCATTATTTTGATTATATCTTCGGAAATAATTGAAATGTTATCCTGACAAGTTTCTTTCTTAATGTATTGGGTCGCTTGAAGATCTTAGATTGCTTGGATTGCGATGGAAGTGAGTTAAAGTCTCTTTGGCATTCTATTATCTACTTGAAACTCTTCGTATATGTTGACACTCATGGTGGTGAATCCCCCTGCTATATATTTTCAGATCCCCGTCACAGTTTGGAGTCCAAACCTGATAGAAAATTACAAAGTAGCATGAGGAGGAAACCCGAGGGAACAATTGAAGCCACTGTTGTTGGGAGGTACAACAAGGATGGACAGATGGGGAGAGAAGAACCTAATGTTAGACCTATGAATCACTCAGCCACCAAATATAATGAGCCTAGAAGACAGCCAAAGCAAGTAGAGAACAAATGGAACCCACAATCCAAAGAAAGTCGCTTGTTGCTGAGCAAAAGCAGAAACTTACTGGATCTCAACAAGGTGTGAGTGTGTAACCTACACAGTGTAGGTTGATAGAGTCGTTTTTTTTTCTAACAGCAATTGTCTTTTGTTCTTATCACTACTAGAAACTCAAAGCTCTAGACCCAGATGAAAAGTTTGAGTTTGCAAAGCGTAAACTCGAAGAGAGCTATCGACAACATGATAATGGTTAGTCTAATTTTCTTCATTGGTTTCAGTATCTAAAGCTACAATTTAAATACATTTGTGATGCCCATTTAATTTTTTGACAGCCAAGAGGCAGAGGACAATACAAGTACTAGAAATGATCCCAAAGCAAAGTAAATCCCAGAAACCGCAACTCAAGAGACCCGTTCGAAGATAGTTTTATTTTTCTTCGGATTATCTATACAGTTACTACAACCATTTTTACAGCCGTTAGTATACCACAGTAATGCATTGAGAGATCGGACTCAAACTTCTTAGGACTCTCTTTTGTTTTGGGCAAAATCTTTTGTTACTACATACTACTTTATTGGTACTTTTTGTCGGTTTGGTCCAGTTTTGTGACAAAGGGGGCCTCAAAATTGTAAAGAGGGAAATATAAGATAAAAAGGTTTTCCGTATATGACCAGCTTTAAACCTAACTTGCGTAGCAAGCAAATCAAGTGATTTGGTTTTGAGACAAAAATGAATTGACCGACAGTTTCCCTTCTCTTTCTTTTTCTTACATGTCAATTTGTTGAAGAGTCATCTTTGTCGGAATTCTTATATTATCTGGTCCTTGAGAATTGAGATCGTTGACACTTGTTTCTTCAGGTTTAATAAGATCAAGATTCTCTAAAGTTTAGGCCCAAATCCAAAATACTGTTTGAGCTAAGATATGTAGTTTTACTTTATGACACAACGCCTTGGAACTCCAAGTCCACTTCTTGTTGTTGAGACCCTCCAAAAGCATTCTCTAGAAACTTTGCAACAACGGATATAAACTCATCTGGCTTTTCCTCTTGAGGAAGATGACCACATTTCTTAATCACTTCGAACACTGATCCTGGTATGGCTCGTGCCAGCCTCTCTGCGTTCCATGCTGGCACAATCCGATCCGTATCTCCAGTCACAATCAGAACTATTAACATCAGGAAGATATAGTGTCATTACATTGGTTCTACTTTTGGTTCTAATACATTACAATAGAAAGAAATGTTACCAGGGCATTTGATTTCTTGGAGTCTTTTCGACAATGGAGATTTCTTCTGTGAACCATTATTATCTGTTAGTGTAGCGACCGTGAATTCCACAAGAGCTTTGTCCCATCCCTTCGCCTTTAAAGGCTGCTTTGCAAAATGACTAATCAGATTTTCCCAACAATACGGAAGAAACAATTAAACCTGAGAAAGACGAAACATTTAACCTTTGTATAACCCTGCACGACGTGATCAGTCACTTGTTTCGAGTCATACCATGCGTTTCTAACAGCTGTTACTCCGAATTTATTGATTGCCATCCTCACCTGATGCAAAAAAAACATCAAGTTTTGAGGTTCTCTAGACTAAACATCAAGTTTTGAGGTTCTCTAGACAACAAAATATGAAGACAAGATGACTAGTGGACCGAGGCAATACCAGCATTACTCCAATAGAGGATCTGAGAATAGCTGCTAAAGCTATCTTGTAGAGAGAACTCAGCATATTCACCATTCCCATTAGTGCTCTTGAAACCGCTCTTATAACGCCTTTGCTCAACTCAATTAGAGTCCCTAGAAACTTTTTCTTTGGACGTTCTTTGTCACGGTTATCTTCAGCATCAGTTGTGTCCACAGGACGTGGGGCGAATATAGCTGGAGCGACTAGAATGAGTGCAGCAATGCGCTCGGGAGCTTCGAAGTAAGAATCTACAGCTACAAGACAACCTGCAGAATGCCTATGGCAAGTGAAAGACAATCTCAGCTTATGGTGACACTTGAATAAGCATTCAAGTGTAAGGAACCTTCTAACTTACCCCACAAGAATCGCCTTCTCGGAAGCAAGCAAATCGATGAAATACAACGTAGTGAGCACGGAATACACCATGGAGTAAGGATTTAATGGTTTTGCATCATTAGTAGTACCACTAAATGGCTGAAAAACCCGAGAAGTCAAGCCAAATGCGGGTCTATCAAAGGCCAGAACTTTTGAACGGACAAGCCGAGCTAGAGGCTTCATTACTCTGTTCCAAGAGAACACAGAAGCGCCGAAGCCGTGCAATAGAATCACTGGAAAGTCGGTTTTTCGTGTTCCTTGAGCATCTTGGCTTGTGATTGAATCATCATCAGAGAGTGTTTGTGGATCAAATACTTTGTGGTGTATATTAACACCTTGAAACTCACAGAAACAGCTATCTGGATCAGCTAAGTTCATTGGATCCTGTTCTGCTTCAGCCGATATCTTCTCTTTTTCTTGAGCTCCTGAATCTAAATATTGATCTGAAAATTCATGACTACATTATAATCAGAAATAGCTGTAGGTGATAAAAAGGCAAAATTTGTGATACACATAGAAACATCATAATCAAATTCATCTAATTGGAACTAGAAGCTCTAAAATGTTTCAAATGTAGCTAAATTCTGAATCTTCTAGGTGAGCCAAGAAACCTGAATACATGAATTTGAAGAACCCAGAGAGATTCATAAATCAAAGTTTTAAATTTTGAGTTAATAGTGAGTGAGAAGAAGCTTATGAATAAAGAAGCAGTATAAAGAAAGAAACAAAAACAAATTTTTGTGTGTCTAGGTTCAGAACCTGAAGAGCCAGGGAGAAAAGGAGAAGAAGAAGCAGCATTGGAGACGATGAGGCTTTGCGCCGGACGGCGAGAAGGTTGGCCGGAGATCTGACGAGACATCTGAATTTGGGTTGTAGAAGAAAGTAAGGTAAGCTTGTCGTTGAAAGATAAGGAAGGAAAAGATATGAGAATCTGCTTTGGTTGGTTCAAGAAGAAGATGTATTTAGTGTTTAAGCTCATTGTTGCTTCGTAATCATCAGACAGAAGATAAGTTAAGTACGATACTTTTTCAGTTTTGGTCAGGAGATACGGTGTTCTGATTTTAAAATGAATAAATAAAATAAGGAAAAATGGTGTGATGTTTCTGGCTTCTCAGTTCTCACCTTCAATCTATTGGACAAATAACGATCATTGGACAAAGGAAAAGGACCAAATCGTAAATCTCTCTACTCTTTTCTCGGCTCGTTGACACTTGGCAAATAAACAATACGATTTTGTATTGTTATATTCGAAAATTCTACACATTTTATGACAAATCTCTCAATTGCATCGCCCTGTCCTACTCCTACGGAAAATAACATTCAATGCTTTATTTATTGATAACTTTTCTCTATACATTACTAATATTATTATAAATTCAACTTCCGAAATTATACAGCGAACAGATCTATGTTTACTTTCTACAATTTTATTACACGATAAGTCGATGATAGAAAACATTTCAGTTTTGCACGTTGGTCACACAGAGTATATCACCGTTTTAGACATTTGCCACAAGCACGTAACACAAAAGGCCGAGACGAGAAGCTCTCGAGTTTTCAGCCTCTCCACTGGTCCTTCTTGTTCCGAACTTCTCTGAGTGCATCAATCGGTGATTTGCAACCGAGTTTCTCCTAAAAACGTAGCAAGAGATGCGATAAGAGTAGAGATCGATATCAATTACAGACAGTGACTAATATAACCAAATAAACAAGAGTCTACAATACAAGTAATCTAGTTAGGAACCTGTATCTCTGGCTTATCCACTCGCATAAATGGGTTTGTTTCCAGCTCTTCCTCTAGTGTTGAAGGGATTGTGGGAAGATTTGCTTGGCGCTGTTGACGAGCCCATGATAACTTCTGCTGTATCTTCTCATTGTTTGGTTCCACAGTTAAAGCAAATTCCAAGTTCTTCACGGTGTACTGAGGCATCATAAGAAATACATAGCAGGTTATTCCGTTTATAGACATCATCCATGAGTTAAGAACTAAAAAAATGATGTATTTTATTGTACCTCGTGGCCACAGTAGACCTGTGTCGGTTTCGGTAATGAAGCAAGAGTCACACACAATGACTGATGCATCTGTTCAGCTGTCCCTTCGAAAAATTTCCCACATCCAGCAACAAACTGCATAGAATCAAAGCACACAGTGCTTATATGATATTAGTACCAGAGATTCATGATTAGTTATGACATAAGACAAAAGTGTTGACGACTTGTGTAAGTAATGTAAAGCCCATAATAAACTTTAGCATGGGTCGAAAGCTCAAGGAGAGTCGATTTCCTTTCTTTTTCATAAGAAGCTTTTTAACTTATCACTATCTCCATTCAAACATCGATCTTCCGCAGAATAAGATATACAGAGTACATATAGGTATATCCTGTGATTTGTTTTCGTTCTTCATCAGAATATGAAAACGCTAAGAGAGCCAGAGAGGCGAAAAATAGGATACAGTTAATGTTACAACTTACAAGTGTATCACCAGTGAACACGGCTGGGGTTTCTCCTTCTTTTCCAGTTATATAATAGCTAATGTGACCCTTGGTGTGACTGTTACAAGTAAATATGTCATAAAAATCAGCAGCAGTAACAAGATAAATTGGGACAATTTGATCAAAAGTAGACATAATGCATCCAAAGTTTTAAGAAATGAAACATGCCAAGGGGTGTGGAGAGCCAATATGTGAACATCCTGACCCAAAGATAACTCGTCACCATTATCGAGCGCATCAGTGCATCCCTTCACCTTATCCAGAGAACCTCCATATACTTTGATCCCAGGCACTAACTGCTTAATCTTCTCGTTTCCACCAGCGTGATCCCTTTCATCAGATCAAGCCACCAAAGAAACAATAAGCGTTAAGACATAGGATACTAGTGCAACTAATACAAAAAAACCATCATATGGTACATGTAGATCATGCCTGAAGACATAAGATACTAGTGAAACTACTTCAAAAAGTACCCACACATCTGAATCTGAACGAGGATTAGCATTCAAATGCTCCAAAAATCAGACTTAAAGGTGGTTAGACACAACAGGACGCAAGAAGATGATGGCAGAAAAAGCTCCATATGGTAGGAAAAATCCCTCGAATTCGTGATATTTGATAATAAATACGAGAGCTTTCAATCAGCCGACAGTTAGTTTTAGAGTTCTACTTATGTTGAATTGTCGGTGAGTCAAATTCGATAAGTTACCGACTTATAGAGAAGTAGAAGTAAGTGGATTTTTACCAGTGATGATGCGTGGTGAGTACGAACTTGATATTCACACCGTGCTGCTCAGCCGATGCGATCACCTTTTCCGGTTCAACTGGATCCACAACCGCCGCGTCTTTGGTGCTCTCATCGATTATCCTGTTTTTTTTAACCAAAATAAAAAGAATCAAATCCAAAATTGATGATGAACCAAGTCAAATAAAGAAAAACGAAAACTGAAGAAAAGAATTCGAAATCGCTCACAGATAAGAGTAGTTGTCTTGTAGACTGGGAACGTGGAATATCTTCATCGTCTCCTTCGATCAATCTCCAGAACAAACGAGTTGAATACCTTTAATGGATTTTAATCGATTTTTTTTTTTTTTTTGGTCAAAATTATGTGTTATTTAGTCTATGATTTTAGAATTCATATTCATATTATATGTTATTTAAACATTATTTTGATATCTATATTTAAATCATGGATTATTCAAGTATTGTATAATTTTAAAATCTAATTTATTAATTTTTAAATTCATTTTTATTTAATTTTAAAATTTAAAAATTTTATATGAATTTAGAAATCCATTAAAATTCATACTTCAATAAATCTTCAAAAATAGAATAATAGGTTCTCAGATTCGGTTTACTAGAACCGGATCGGATCAAAACATACCAAAACGTAATTTAGATAAAATTCTGACCCAGACAATTCGTAATTGTAAACCGAACCAAAATCGAATCGAAACACACGGTTATGTTTATTTTAGGTTAATTCAGATATTGGAGAAGATTCGTCGTCTCAAACTGTGGATTGTTGAGAAGAAGAAATGGGAAAGCAACCTGTGAAACTGAAGGCGGTGGTGTACGCACTTTCTCCGTTTCAGCAGAAAATTATGACCGGACTCTGGAAGGATCTCCCGGAGAAGATCCATCACAAGGTCTCGGAGAACTGGATCAGCGCCACTCTCCTTGTCACGCCAGTCCTCGGAACCTACTGGTACTTTCTATCTTTCTTTCTCTCGTTAATCGATTGGTAAAGAAATATTTGGAGCGTTCCGATCTGGTGACTGTTAATCGATCTAGTTATTGTACGAATTTGCGGGATCTGTGTCTGGAAATGGAATTAGGGTTCTTAAATTGTGAGAAGTGATACAAGTAAGTTAGCTGGAAAAGAGTAACAATTAGGAATTTTAGTGGATGGATTCCAAGATGTTGAAGAATTTAATTGCATCGGTAGTTTTTCTATTAAAGCTGTTGACTTGTTGCTCCCGCAAGCCACTAATTGCTTCATCAATCTGTCCAAAACTGTTGCTTAGTGTTCATCGTCTGTGCTGAATCGTTAAATACACAAAATATGAATGCAGGTATGCTCAGCACTTCCAGGAACAAGAGAAGCTTGAGCACAGATTCTGAAGCATGAAGAAGACCCTCCTTTTCAACAAGCACACAATAGTTTGAAGTCAATCCTTTTGTTTAAAGCCTTTGATTGTCATAAAAAATCTAATGTGGGAATCTCCTGAATCACTTTTCCTGAAACTCGATTGCTAAATAAATGTTTTGATTTCATGACTTTCTGACGTGCATCTAAACGCTAAGCTAGCTTTTAAGGATACTTGATTCACATAAAGATTTGTTCTCTTACTCTCACTTACATTGATAGAGACAGTGACTAATAGGAGAAGAAAAAAACTGCACACACCAAAGAAGAAAAACGCCGAGGATAATATTAACATGCGTAGCCCAAAACGTTCTTCTCAACAGTTGATTCCGCATTTCAGCAAATCTGGTCCAGTGACTTTTGTCGTAAAGGGATCAACCCGGATCCACAGCAAAGAGAAGATTGAAGCAAGAAGGACCGACCAGACCACGATAATGGTTGGAGTTCGGTTTTGTCGACCCATCAGACCCTTGAGGAATGGGTATAAGTGAACAATCACCCAGAAGGCAAAGAAGAGCTTACCGAAGAGAGGTCCCCAGGACTGATATCCACTATTGATAGCATAAGAGACTCCTGCAACCACTCCTACAAGGTTTATGATGAGCAGAGTAGTTGGTGGGATAAGAAGTGTTGTCCATTTGATCAAGTACAGCTCGGCAGAGTCACCATCTTCATCTGAGGCTTTTGAGGTGACTGTGAAGTTGGTGTCTATACCAGCAAGAACTTTCAGTAGACCTTGGAAGACAGCAAACAAGTGAGCTGATACACCACCAATGACCCAAAACTGTTCGTTTCTCCACCATTCGTCTATGCCCACACCGCTCCATCTCATTTCCAGTATACCCGTCGCAAAAATGGAGAGAAAGAGAGACAGAAACCATATGCTTGCCAAGTTACTTATCTAAAGAAAACACAACAGTTGAACAGCATCGCTTAGACCATTGATACTTTTGCTCTTTTCATTCATCAAGTGAAGGAGTCAAGTTAGACAGGAAAAGTGTGACAAAACTGATATTCAAGAGAGAGAGAGCAACCTGAGGAATAATGAATTGGTTGGTGAAGAGACAAACGGCAGGTAATGTGCAATACATGAGGAGAGGAATGGAGGTGATTGGATAAATGGTTGTGTTCACATATGCGAACCTCTCAAGAAATTTTAGCCTCCCTCCATAACCATACCAGATTGGACAATGCCGACTGAAGAGAATCTCAATTGAACCTAGAGCCCACCGGAGGACTTGGTTCAGTCGATCAGAAAGATTAATTGGAGCAGATCCTTTGAATGCAGGTCGCTTGGGCATACAGTAAATCGACCTCCAGCCACGGGCATGCATTTTAAATCCGGTGAGAATATCTTCTGTAACAGAACCATAGATCCATCCAATCTAGAGAATGACAGGAGTACGTCAGAAACATAGATTAGAATATAGACAACATCATGCTCACAAGTAAGAGTAAATTTGGGAAATTACCTCAGTTCCCCACTCTGTTTTATCCTCATATCCACAGCTGATAACATGAATAGCTTCTTTGAGAAGGTCATCTGAAGCTGCAGATGGAGGGACACCTCCATTTTCCATTAGGGTTGAAGCAACAAAAACAGCAGATTGTCCAAATCGCTGCTCCAGGCTCATTTGCGACATCAAGAGTGCCTTGTCATCATCAAAGTCAGCACCTGAGTATGCAAATATTAATAGTTCAAAGATGTGAGATTTCAAATCTAGATCAATTTGGACAAATATATACAAGCTAAAGAAAGTGTTGCATATATCATATAAGCATAGGTCTCAATTCGTGTTACATAAAAAATAGAAAATATTGGTATAACAGATGACTGAAAGAGAAGGAGAAAACTGGTTTACCTTCGACTACCTCTTCTATATCCTCGAGGTTGAATACCGGAATGGTGGAGTCTG
>OVAX01004056.1:0-15491 GCA_900406405.1 Lepidium africanum | reverse complement strand
TATATATTAGACACTCCTTGTCTAAACTTCCGATGTGGGACTTGGATTGATATCCCAACACAATTTTGTAGGAAAGTTTTGTAGCATTCTTCAGCATCCACTGAACTTGCATATTCATAAAATTCTGGAGGTTTTAGCTTAGCAAGAGCCTACTAATGTCAAGGTAGCAAAATGTATAGTTTCATGTGTCAAAACTTGAATCTCTTGTTGAATCTCTTTTAAAAAAGATTCAAGTTACTGAGCAGTTAGCCATTGCAAAATAATAATTAAAACTGTAAACTGTTTAAGATAGTGACGATTAACTTCTTTGATTTTTCGTATGTCGTCTCACCTAAAAATTTAGCTATGCCAAGTGTTAGAAGATTTAAGATGTCTACAAAAAGTGTACAAGGAAAGTTTTGTAATCTAAAGAAAATGATTTGATAATATAACAAATCATTTGCTTGATCATTCTAGCTATTACAAAATCGCACAATTATTCTATTACAAATAATTTGAAATAAAACAAAGAATTCTCGTCATTGGGTTTTTGGAGAACTGAATTCAATTCCAATTCTCTCATCGTAATCTCTACTATCGTTACAAGCTAGACTATTTCGGAGATCCATGGTGATGGGGTCCTCGACTGCAAAAAGCTACTCGAAAACGATATAATCCGAGAAGGTCGAGATGAGAAGCAATCTAACCAACAAGACTTGGCCGAGCCTAACATGAAGAGAAAATACAATCTAGATGACCTTGAAGAGCTTACAGTAACCACATCCCAGCCCCAGCCCACGAAGACACAACCAGGGCCGCACTTGCCAATTTTGGAATCCAACCATGACATACGATCACTCTTCGAGGCTTTCCAGACGATCCAGGATAAACCAAGTTACGAATCAATACTACGAATCAATACTACATGGATTCTTGACTCATTTATCTATCTTCTCGAAGTAGAATCATCCCAAAAGAAGTTCTGAGCTAAAAGATATGGATTTAACAAGTTGGAGGATTTGCAATGAACCCAAATGCGCGATAGGCAAAGATTGAGCTCCACAGCCCAACTAAGGCGCGGCCTTCACCTCAAACCACTTGGAGGTTGTTCTTGGGCTTTTTATGGTTCCAACAAGCCCAATACCGCGGTAATCCACCATCGGATCCACAAGATACACTCCCAACAAGAAGATGGTTCGATCCGGTGCTGTTTAAGGAAGGTCCGAGATATGTTGGCTTCAAGGGACTTCAAACGTATGTGTGGTGACCAAGAGACTATCCAAGCCACTCAGAATCATCTAGGAAAGTCATCCCATGCACCAACTCTCACATGATTGGGCGAATCTCCCAATTGAAGACTTTCCAAATTCGGCCGATCGTCAAATCTTCTCCAACGGCTATAAGATCGATGGCCCCTATCACTTGTCCGTTTGAGACTTTAATTTTTGATATTTCTTTCTGTTTTTAATCTCATAACCGTTGTAGCTCAAGCCTATATAAGCTCATGCATTTCTTTTGTTAGATAGACAAGTTTTCATCAAATAATTAAGTATTTCTTTTCAAGCATGTGTCTTGAGCTTTGGTCATCTTTATCTCTTTGAGGATTCGAGAGAGAGAGTCGAGATCAAGTCTTGTGAGGATTCCAAGCTTGATCGGACCGAGATTATCAAAGGAATCATCACCCTCCTTTGTGGTTCTCATTCGCCCATTTCCGCCCAAACTAGTTCTCACGAGAATCGACTCACCAAGGTCTTCCCGCGAGTCCATATCCGAGAATTCCTCCTCCGAGGCACCCATCACATGGTGTACTCTATGATATCACCAAACTTCTCCTGCAGTTTGATTCTTGTTTGTTTAAGTTTATTTCTAGATCTTGCAATTTGGATGCTGATGGAAAAGTCAGATGTGCTTTAATGGCTACTCCATCTAACACTCTGTTTTCTTAAGTCTTCGATTTAATGAAAAATGTTTGACAAAAAAAAAAAATTCTCTTGAGTTTGAAGCAGTCTAAGATCAATCCTTAAAAACAAGCCACAAATTTACAAGAAAACGTATTTCACGATCTGTCAATGGAAATATGCTTTACAAGACCAAATATAATTGCCTGTCTAAATTTTCATGCCCTATTAAGAGATTACCAACAAAAACTACTTAAATAATGAATGTTTCATTCCAACTTGAAAAATTATATGTTGATAAACTCTGTTGTAGTCTCAGCTCATTTCTGGGTCTTGATCCGATCCATATCCACAAGCCGGGTCTGTTGACTTATCTGAAGAAGTTAAAGAGCTAAACTATCAGGCTCCAAAATCGGAAGCAAACCTGGACGTGACGATAAACGAGCTATAGATGATATGATATTCGAGGTGGTTTTGGAGGATAGGACACACATATGATCGGAGCTCTATCAAGAAATGGTTCGCCTCCGGTAACATTATGTGTCCTACTATATATAACTGGTAAGACTCTGGCTAGTACTGTGTTGGTAGATAACTTCTCTGTCAAGCAAGTGATTCAAATTTACTGCAAATGAAACGGTATCGTTTTGATGAAGAATAATTCGAAGGAGATTGTAGGGGCATCGTTGGAGAATTGATCAGCGGAGATTAAGAAGAGATGGTTAAAGCATTAGTAGAGATTTGAGTTCTCACCAAGACGAGTAGTTTTAACATATATTGCTTAGTGGAAGCTGGTGTTGTAGAGATTCGAGTCGCTGATGAAGATTTTGCTATCGAAGGATGCAAGTGCTCTTATCAAAATGATAAACGACTTTCAGGAGAGGAAAACCGGTACGGTTTAACCGGTTCGAGAATTGTTCACACACGCGGCCTGATGATTTTGGTACAAACTTTTTGTGCTTTTATAATCAAAGACAAAGAGTTATTGAAAAGAAACAAAACTTTAGATTTTTTTTTTGATAGGGTTAAGGAAATTATAATATTTACATGTATATAATTTACAAGTTGTACCAAAGGTGCTGATACAATTTTAATCAGTTTCTGGTTTTCATAGAAAACCTGCATGTGTGTGCAACAATAATATCAATGTTTATTGTAATTATATTGTTGATTTTCTGAATTAATTAATAAAGCATTATTGTAAGCAGCCTGATTGTAAGAATTTTACAAATTGAGGAGCGTTACCAGCAATGGAGTAAAATGGACTAATCAATCCAACGAATCAATACTTCAACAGTAATGAATCTTAATGCACTCAATGACACCATCCTGATATATGATTTATACTAAGTTTCTAAATTAAACATAATATTTCTTTATGTACTTAGTGTATAAGATTTGACAAGACAGCTAAATCATGCAAATATTTATTTAACTAGAATACGTATTCTGTTATATTGTTTAAATGTCTTGTTTAGCATTAAGCTTGTGAACATGACGATATCAATTCATTTTGAAACTCCGAAGGAAGAAAATGTTTTAGGTAATAATATCACGTGTTCGCATAAATACTACTAGTTATTATAATATTTTTAGTAAGGAATTAAAGCATATAGGTTAAACTAGGGATCCAGTTTGCAGAATAAAGGAACCGAATCAAATTATTATTATTATTTTTTTAAATAAGGAAATCAAATAACCAATCCTTCAATCCGTGAACAGCCGGTTTGGTACATGAACTCAAACCGATCGTGAGTCTATCAACTGTTTAAGATAGTGTCGACGATTAATTTCTTTGATTCTTTCGAATGTTTCACCTAAAAATCAGGTTATGCCAAGTGTTAGAAAATTTAAGATGTCTACAAAAAGTGTACAAGGAAAGTATTGTAATCTAAAAAAATGATTTAAAACAAATAATTTGCTTAATCATTCTAAGTATTACAAAATCGCACAATTATTCTATTACGGATAATTTGAAAGAAAACAAAGAATTATCTTAAGTTTGAAGCAGTCTAATAAGATCAATCCGTTAAAACAAGTCACAAATTTACAAGAAAACATATTGCACGATCTATCAATGGAAATATGCTATTACAAGACCAAATATATATAATTGCGTGTCCGAAATATAATGCTCTATTCAGAGATTACCAACAAAAAACAATCATTCGAAAAAATAGTAGTATTATTTTAATAAAATGTACTAAAGTATATACTTTGAAAAAGTTCAGAGAACAATTAAAAATAAGCACACTTCAACAATGAATGTTTCATTCTAATAACATCCTCGAAGTATACAAAAATAAGTTGATTGCATGCAAAAATAGTTAATTAATACTACTACTTATTATAATACATGCATTAAATTAAAGAAGAAAAAAGTATATAGGTTTAGGCCGTAGATAATAATTGATTAATTCCATTTGGTAATATTTTTTGTTCGGAATTTCCACGATAGAAAATTACCAAAAAAACATTTGCAGCTAAAAGAATATAGGTTTAGACAGTAGCTAGCTACAGTGCATGATAGAAAAAGTTTAATTATGCATATCTATGTTAACATTAGCAAAACTTCGTCAATTATTATATAATACTTCATTATATAATAGTTATGGATGAGTATAACGTTGATTGAGACAATGAAATCATTAAACAAGGATTTGTCATGTTCTTCTAAATTAAAGAACCATCTTACCTCGTTGTTTTTAGGTCATACTAAAAAGCACAATAACAAATACTAAAATAATAATGATAAATATCTGAAAGCCATCAGTTAATAAATAGCATTTTTTTTTACTTATTTTCCATAAAATGCGTTATATATTAAATTAAACTTAAATCCAAAAAGACACATAATTAACAAAAGCATCACATTTCTCTTATACTCTTTAAATCTATGTTTTGTAAACAATTTTCACAAAAAAAAACACAATTTTTTTTACATTCAGACCAAATTATGGATGAAAGTGTAGATTCTATAGAATTAATCTTTATGAATTTGTTTATATATACTCATTTACAAATTATTTCTATTTTAAGAAAAAAAATAATTATATTTGAAAAAGTAACATGTTTTTAGTTACAAGCACATTAAAGCTTTACATATATCTAGAGAACCCAGAAAAAAAATCTAGTAATATATGCTAGGATGATTAAATTAGTCATGTATAACATTAGCAAAACGTTGTCGTTTGTTATATAATACTTCATCATATAATAGTTATGGATGAGTAAAACGTTGTCATGTGTTACTGAAAGTTAAATGGATCATTCAGCATCTTAACAATTACATCTGCCTCTCATCTCTAACTTTCTTTCTATATCTCATCTCTTTCTTCCTTATCTCATCTCATTTCTATTTGTCTCATCTCTTTCTTCCTTATCTCATCTCATTTCTATTTCTTAAGTGAAAAACACATTTCTTCAAAAAAGTATAACCAAAACACACAAAAATTACAAAAGCATCACATTTTTTTATACTATTAAATGAAAATAAGATAATCCAAAGATATTCACATCATTGATACTTCTATTTCTTCAAATCTAAAAGTTCTTCATGTATATATTTTGAAAACAATTTTCGATTAAATACAAAAAACAAATAAGAGCACGAAAGTGAATCATTACCATTTTAGAGAGACATTACCATTTTATCAATTTGTTATTTGATTGTAATTTTTAAACGTTATGGTATAGTTAATGATAGCATAAAACAAAACGCTATATTAAATTAATTTACAATAGTACTCACGGAAAACACTATGGAAAGTTATGAACTTATTATCGCGGACGATGTCAGAGCACTTTCTAAACCGTTATGGTATCATATTATAACGTTTTTCGGCCGCTATAAAAACTTATTTTTCCTGTAGTGACATTTCCATTTGTTGAATGCTTTCATGTTTTGTTGGTAAGTTTTCTCGTAAATGAAACGTCTTCCATTAGCTTCAGCCGTGTATATCGTTTTTCTTCATCAGAAACATTTGAACATTCACATTGAACATTCAAAATGAAGAGTACTATGTGCTTCACTCATAAAATCGTTAAAATATCATATAATCATGTAATCTAACTTGCATACCGACATTCCTTATTTTTTGCTATTTCGTATTGAAAAAGTAAATAAACACCAGAATATTAAAAATATGTTAAATGCTTCTTCTCTTTTGAAATTAGTTCACAATAACAAGGTCTCACGAATGATTTAAATGTTTATATTTTAAGTTACATACACTAACAAATTCATTCAGTTTTATTTGNAAGGTCTCACGAATGATTTAAATGTTTATATTTTAAGTTACATACACTAACAAATTCATTCAATTTTATTTGAAAATCAAATTCATGTATTTTTTTTCCGACAAAAATCAAATTCACGTGTAAGTCATAAACATAACTTTCAACTAATATTTATAAATGACTTTTAATCTTGATGTTCATCTCATCAACTTCCTTGAGCCCTCTAGGCTTAAAAATATGTATAAATTAAGATGAAAATCTATGCGTAATGTCGAAAAATATACAAGAACTGCTTGTTACATACAAAACGATTGAAAAATCAATAATAAATCAAATATCAAAATCTATCGCTTAAACGAGAAATCCTTCAAGCTAAGATTACTCTCACGTTGTATTCGTATTTGTCCAGGTCCTGGAGGAAGATCCACATATGAAGATCCAATCTTTTTCTCTGAATCTTCTTCTTTATACATAGCACGATGATTTGAACTCTCAGCAGTTTCATGCTGAGACTCAGGATCCCAAGAATCAAAATCAGAGTATCTCGGAGACATTGAAGTCGCAAAGCTATCGACACTTCTGCTTCGTTTGTGGTTATTGCGAAGGAGATGAATTGGAGAAGAGCCATGAGTTGGTGTAGTTGGTCTGCTAGAAAATGGAGTCGTTGATTCTGATGTTCTTCCATGTTTGATCTGTTTCTTAGCTGTGTGATGCCAACTCTTTAAAGCTGTTGCTACTCTTTCGTTGAATACTGTAGGTTTCATCTTTGAACCCATCTTCACATAGCCAAACTCAATATATCAGAAATCATGAAATTGAAAAACTTACAATCTTTATATGAGTTTGTGTTCTTACTTGAGTAACTAGAGCATAAAGAGGAAGAGTAACGTAGCTGCAAAGAAACTGTACAACAATTCTGCAAAGATCAAACAAAATTTTGTCACTTTGTCAGTTTTTATAAGACCTGATTTTATCAGTTTCTATGATTAGTTATGTTACTTACCCTAATGAAATTCTGATGATCACATCTACTTCACTTTCGTGGAAACAGTTCTTCAACTTGAATTCATACTGAAAAGATTTGCAAATTTGTTTAATAAATGATGATTGATTGGTCTATAAGTTTGTGGAGTATGCTAAAGTGTTTGCTTACCGTACTCCAGGCAAAGAAAGCTACTTGAAATGCGTTCTGAAAATTGCAGAAACGTTTGGTTAATTTGCAGGCTCTTTTGGTTGTTGATGTAAGGAGAAAAATTAGGAACTAGAGATTAATCTGTACCGTGAAGAGGACTAAGTGAATGAGAAAGAGAATGAAACGTGGACGACCGAACCAGAAGAGATGATCACCAGGCTGAACAACTGGTGTGCCTTTTACTACTATGTCACCTTTCTCGTGGATTCTAAGTCCTAGTTTTGTTATTATCACTTGAAGTTTTGTCCCAACAATAAGAATCACCTGCAGTTTGTTTATACTTTCAGTATTGTTTCAATACAGGAACCAAAAGATGGTGTTTCTTTTGAAGGTTTTGTTGCTTACCACTAAAGGAATGAATGGTAACCAAAGGTAAGAATTCAATCCTGTTCATAAGAAAAACAGAACAAATATGTTAGTTTTGGTTAGTTCAAGGCTTTTATAGAGATATGGATGCAGCTGCAGCGACGAACCGTGTGTGTTGGTTAGGAGAAATAGCACAGCCACGAACCAGATCACAGGACTGAAAATATAAGCAAGAGAAAAATCAGATCATGAAGTAAATTAGTGAATTGATTGAGTATGTTAAACAGATTTAATCTCAATTCAAACCTGATTTCGACAACGGTTTTGAAATCTTCTTCTAATGATCTCTGAATGTATTTTCGGAAGTCGAATCTTGCATCACTCCCAGGAGCTAGATGAGCCTGATGAAGAGGAAGAACAATAAGCATTCATGCTCAAAACAAAGTGCTTAATCAATGAAAAGATTGACATTTACCATGATGAAACCATGTCTTAGGGTTAAGTAATCAACTTTGGTTACAGATCTAAAGAACTGTCTGAAGAAACAAACAATCCACAGCGTAATTGTTGATCTGCTCCACATACTCAGATGTCTACGTCCAAAAGATGTATCTCTTGCAAACCTAAACCTCTCAGGATCTACATTATGTAAAGAAATTCCTTGTTGAAGCTTTCACACTCAATTCCAAATCTGTTTACATTCTAAGTTTGTAAGTTATGTGTACCATGTGAATACTGATATTCAATTGTCTTTGTCTCCTCTTCCCAACTCGTCCACCTTCTCATCTACAATAACAGAGCAACAAATACAATCTTTAGCAAAAACAAAGCTAGATCTTAACCAGTCTGATCACAATGTTGATAGATATTAAAGAATTTTTACCTTGATCTTTCCCAAAGCATAAGTAACAATGCAGTAGATCACATGACAAACCGCAAGAACAAAGATGAATATATGTAGTTGATGCATTCCATAAGCCGATACAAAAGCGACTTTTCCCTGAAAATTGATATAAGAAAGCTCAGACTGTCTGTCAAAATCATTAGTGATTGTTTTATAGAATGAGAAATTTACCTTCTCTGCACATTTGTCATATCCTTTGGTAGCTAAACTTCTTCGAGGAATAAAGGAATCGACAAATTCAAGAAGCTTTCGACCCGAGTTTTCTTCTTCGTCTTTGTTCTTTGTGTCATCTTTTTTATACTTTTTCGCCTCTTCAGAAGCACTACAAGGGTGCATTGTTTTTGCAATGCTCTGAGAAATGCAAATATTTGCTATATATCCTTGTCCAATTGTTAGCAACAGTGATATAAATCCCATCAGCATAAGCTCTGCAAATAAATTAGATTATATGAATCTTTCTGAAGCAAATTTGGCTTATTCTTATAATACAGTGTAGATTAACACTAAATTTACCTGCTTTAACCTTTTCAAGAGCTTCATACAAAGCTTTTTTATTCCTGTTTTTTAACCACTGTAAGAAGAAAAAAGAAAAACAGAGTGTTAGAAACAGAGCATCCTCTGAAACAAAACAGAGCAAGTAGAAGAAACAGAGACTTACATGTCCAATTTTGTGAAGTAGTTTCTCAATTACAATTGAAATAAAGAGCAAAACGAAGCAAACCACTGCAACAGCCCATGTCGAAGTCTCTTCTAACGTTTTCTCTTTCACTTGAGTCGCCATTAAAGCTCACAGAGTAATTTCCAAAGCACAGACCACTCCACAACATAAAATTTAACAGAACAAACAGAGTTTTGTCTGTGTTTACTTTGTATTCTTTGAAACTATCCTTTGTTTGTTTTTGTATCTTTTTGCAATCGTCAAAGTGTATATATGTCTTAATATAAGAGAGACGAAGATTTAAGAAGATGAAAGATGAGGACCGGCAAGTAGGCATAACTTGAAAAGTTCAAACTTCAAAGTCAAAGACCTTGTTTTAAAAATGACACGTTAATGTCAATATTTTTCTATTTTTATCACCTTTAAATAACATATGTTATGTGTTCTTCTGTTTATTTAATTATTTATAATTTTCATCCACTTGTATAGCTTTTCCTCATGCATGCTCCAAAAAGGCGATTATACTCTTAGATGGATTTGTTGAATTTAATTAAGTTAAAACTATAATCATAATTTTAATGAAAATTGTCGAAAATGAGGGTTACTACTAGTGATGCAAAAAAATCGTTTACTAGGGGCTAGACGAATTCTCTATTACTCTGAATTGTTATGAATTTAGAACATATGGGTTATACAAAAATATTTTGTCAATTTAGAGTTACCGTAAATTTAAAAAATGTGTGTTCTTTTTTTGAAATTTTATATCATATATATTAATATACAAAAAATATTATATCATTAAGCAACATAATTTTTTTCTACATTTCCAAATTATAGTACTACTACTAAACCACCTCGGCCTCTGCTTTTCTTAGTAATTTGATAATAACTTTTTGTTAATTTTATACAGAATTCATTTAACCTATCTGATAATACAACTATTTGGTTGAAATATGTTTTTATTCAACAAATTCTTGTGATGAAAAGAGCTTTTAAACATTTCAACTTTTAGTCCCAAAAAAAAAAAAAAAGCATTTAGTTTTAAAGAAGTTTTCTCAGTCTTTAACCTTTTTCCGATTCGTTATCTTAATAATTTATCTTTATTTGACTTAGCCGGAATCTCTACCATTTGAATAAAAAATGACATAATAATAACGGTCGTGACTAACAAACAAAATTTTGGAGATGTGATTGATGCCAAAAAAGTCGAGGTAATCAAATAACGATCTTTTTGTCAACAATTTAATAACTCTTTGAAAAAGACACAAAATAGTTGAATACTTGGTGCGTTAAAGATATTGATAGGTACAATGGAGTTTGATTGCATATGATTTGACTGTTTTTGGTATGGATCCTGTGAAGGTTTAACTTTTTGTATTAAGAAAGTTTCATCATTAAGGCACTTAATTAGTTTAATAATAAGAGTAATTATATGAGGTAGTTAAGTACTTGGAAAGCTATGAAAAAGTCACCACTTTCACTATTTCAACTAGCGTTTTTTTAATTCTAATTATTTACCAATCATATCTCCTTTCATTTTATAATGATTCACGACCATATAGTATTAATTATAGATAAATGACTATTCAAATATCATTTATAAGTTCAGTACCATATATATATATATATCATTTATTAGTTAGTTTGATAAATTTTAAATGATTTACACATATAAAACTTTTGGTAATATCAGTTTGATGACATCATGCTTGTAAAGAATCTCACAAAAGCCCTTTGATATGGTGGGCAAGAAGTGCCCAAGAAAAACCCCTTCATAAATTAGTTAACGCTGAATCAAATAAAGAGAAAAACACCAAAGAAATTTTTCAACTTTGCAAAGTCTTCTAAGTAATCAGATATGTCCTGCATCATTTAGGCGTGGCAAAAACCAACTCCGTCATCCAAAGAGATATGAAAAATTTCTTTTCTTGTTATCCTTCTAGTGTCTTTTCGATTTCATCTGATAAGTAAAACCATCTAATACCTAAAAAAATATAATACATCTTAAATACTTTATTTTATATATTGAGTATTTTTGTTCTTTGCAATATATTATATATTCAGAATATCAAATTAGAATTTTAAACAAGTGCATCAAGTGGTTAATAGGTTTTTTAGATGGAGTTAGGTGATAAGTCATCAAATATAGTAATGTTTAGTAGATGGTCTAGTCTCTCCATTGATTTGTATAATATTCTGTCACCTTCTTGATATTTTGCATGCAACGTTTAAAAATAAGCAGTGTTACGTTCACGTTATTACGTGAGCTAACATATTTTATACTTTGACCTTTAACTTACAAAGATTTCTAACAACTTAAGTTGGATTGCTTCGGCCGTAGATTTGGGAAATTCGAATCGGGGTTATTACTAAGTGTTTTGTCTATCAGACCGCGATTCCATAAATTCCGTAAAATAAAATTTAAGTAATATGTCTTGTTTATCTATTTAACACCAAAAAATCCGGTAGTTTGTAAATATTGATAAACATGTTTTATTGATTTATGATTAAAATTTTATTTTTAGGATACTGGCTACTTGCTGAATTCTTCTGGTCGTTAGGATAAATCAAGTAATAATTTAGTATATATTATATTTTCAATATCAAATTAAAACATACACTTTAAGCTATGTATTGGATCTTTTCGGTCTAATTATTCAAAAAAATATCGGTTGCTTTATTTTATGGACTTTATTTATTTAGAAGATAAAATTCAGTAGTTTTATATTTTGGAATTGATTTATGTTTAATATTTATTGATTTATGATTAAAACATTTTTAGGATACCGGCGGCTCTATTTTAATGGCTATTGTTTTCATAGCTAACCAAACGCGTATAAAAAGTTCGTATTATAATGACAAATGTTTGATTAAACGAATATTGTTTCCAGTTCTCGGAAGCTACCCAACTCAAACACTTTTTTTTTATATAATAAAAGTACGAATCTACGCAAATACATATCAAAATTATTATATCGTTTATTTTTCGTATATAACGACAAAAAGCTAAATTAAGATATACTAATATAATATATCACATGTGGAAACGTTTCAGAAACTTTAATGAAGAAATAAATATGATATTGTTACATATAGTACTAATAATAATTAAAAAGTATATGGATATATATCGAATCAAATTATTAAACCCAAACTATCAACATATTTGATTCGTAAGAAACAAAAAAAAAACATATTTTACTCGTACTTGTTTTCCCATTTATCGAAACACGGTAATTCGGAAAAGAAAATTCTAAAATTTAGAACGATTTGGACATATCACAAACCAAATAAATGTTTTAGATATTTTGACGAAAATATATTTTGAAAATCAGCCACAGACGTGAACAGTTCAAAGTAATATTGAATTCAACAATACCAAGACTTTGGTGCTACAAGAATCTTGTAGATGTACGTAAATCCATTTGTTCTCATATCTAATATTGACTAAACCAATTCAAATCAAACCTAAAAAATGTTATCAGTATACTTACACATAAACTCCTAAAATTAGAAAAAAAAAAAAAGAGAGAGAGAGAAAAAAAAAGCCAATGGTTATGAAAAACAAGAACCATTGTAAAAGAAGACGAAGCCTATAGTAGCCTATCAAGTAAAAGAAGACGAAGTAAACCTAATAGTACTAGTAGTTTAGCGGTCCTCACTTGAGGGAAGAATCGTATTGTTGGTCTAGATTAGGGATTGATTTTTTTCAGACATAAAATTGTTAATCATTTCTACTTAATCAGAAACATTCACATAATTTTCCACCGATTCTAAAGAGGTTAAAAACTTCGGAACACCTTAGTTTGCAGAAAGAAAAAAAAAAAGACGAAGCACACTATACAAAAATCACGTTAATGTTACAAAATGTTTGTATATCAATAATATTTCTTTTTGTAATATATAGTGCATGTATGTTTTTTTAGAGAGAAGGAAATATACCACAAAAAATTGAAATAGTCAAATGCTTGAATGCTTGAACAAAACATTTTTTCTTCTTCTTCAACCATATTAATAAGCATATATTCTCTTTGTTCTTTATTAGTTGATGTTTTAGAAAAAAAATTTGTTTATTTTTAGTTGATGTTTTAAAATTTCTATGCAAAATTTATTGCACTTTTGGTATTTTTGATTCTTTAAATTTTGCAGATTGATTTGTGATTGATTAAACTATTTTGGAATTTGTGATAAACTATATTTTATTTAGAAAAAATAAAAAAATTAATAATTTCTTAATATGTGTGAAAAACCTAAAACATCAACTATAAAAAAACAGAAAGAGTATAATTTATTTTCTAAATTGACTACACTTATTAGCCTATACGAATATATATATATATATGTATATATAATTATGTAACTAAAATTCTTGAAATTGGCAACCTTTTCACTTTAACTTTTTTTGGATGTATATAATGTTCTTAAAAATTTTGCCATTTTATAACTACTCTTGTGTTATTTTATATAAAAACATATAAAAGTCTTATAATCAATTTAGATAGATAGGTGTAACATAGTTGTATAACCTTATCAAAGAAAAAAAAAAACATAGTTGAATTTTGGTGTAAATAACTCATTTTAGTTGAGGAGAAAAATTCTTATAGAATATTAAATTATCACAAAGTAATTTGATGTTGATATCTTTCACATCAAATTGTAAATCTAGTCAAACAAAATATATTTTATTTTTAATAATTAGATCGATAAGATTCAGTCCATAACTAAATAATTTTATAGATAATACATTTAGGGTTATATGACTCTAAAATCCAATTTCAGTAGGAAAAGTTGCAAAATATGAACATAAAACCATTTTGTCAAACAAAATATGTTTCTATGTGAACATCATTTTGTCTTTCTTCCATAGAAGTAACTATATTTGAATTTAGAGCTACTAAATTTAGATGTAAAATGTGACAAGTCTCGAGAGATAATCACATGTTTCTTAAAACCAATCACGTACGTCCGTTAGTTTCTTATAGACTTTATGAATATATAAAATAAACTTAAATATATTGCATAACATAAGTGAAACACGTGTAAATATGTTATGATAAATATCGTAACATCATATGGTCATAATGAGTTACAGATCACACAAAAGACAAGTGTCGAACTCAAATCAGAATGTCTATTTTATAATTAGGAAACTAATTTTCTAAGCACACGGCCACGGCAACGTTCGCCGGTCTCGCATTCTCTCTGGTAAGGATTGACTTCTTGCTTTTGGCATGATTCAGGATGTCTTATTTCACAATTCCTAGCATGATCTCCTGAATTCATATCACCATAATTTATGAATTTTGCTTCAACTTTGGTTGTTGCAATAGCCAAGAACACAACCAACACAAGAGATACAATAACTTTGACACTTTTAGACATTCCCATACTTTTTTTGTTTTTCCAAATAGTTCAAATAAATAAATAAATAAATTATAAAAGAAACTCCGATTAGGAGGTCAATCTATATTTATTTATATACTTAATTGTATTTGGAACTAGTTGTGTGACTTCTGTCTTTGTGTGTGATTATGAAGATGGTTTTTTGGGTGTTTTTATAGTAGAGAATAAACGGAATTCAATGTTGATTAATTTTAGATGGTGATTAATAACCACATATATTTTAGTAAATGAATGTTGTTTTTATTAGAAAATTCCATTAACGTATAGTTTGTTAGAATAATTTATTGGTTTTGCAGGTTTTTTTTTTTATCAGGTTGGTTTTGCAGGTTATTGTTGTGTTTTTCATATATTTAGTATCTTTTGTTCTTTCTGTTACTTGTAATTTTCTGTAACAGTTTGTCCAAAGTTTCAAAAATTATATAAAAACTTCAAGATAAAAAATTATATTTAGTCAAGTGGTTTAAATTTATATCTGTTGATTTTCTCACCAAAATTTGATTTTGAAGAGTCGTGTAATTTTAACATAATATTGTTTTAAGCTTTAAATATATTAATACTTGTCGATCCAATTGTTAAAAAAAAAACTTCAATATTTACACACAAAAAAAGGGTCAAAAAAAGCTAGATCGTCAATTAACTACTCCCATTAATAGACATGATTTTGGAGCTAAGATATCATTAGCTATACTCTTCTTCTTATTATTTTTTACATCAATAATTTATACTCCCTCCGTTTCAAATTATAAGATTTTCTAGCAAAAACACAAATATTAAAAACCTCATTTATTATATCTTGAAAATAGTTTTATTTATTTTAAAATAATCTAACCAATCAGAAATTATACTGCAGAAATCACTACAAGAAAACGCTGAGTTTGGGACGTCATTTTACAACGCATTTACAACGCAACT
>OVAX01004055.1:0-15497 GCA_900406405.1 Lepidium africanum | reverse complement strand
AACATTGGCTCGAGTTTTAGAGCTAAAGATAAGATTCATAATGAAATCCGGAGTCGGTTTTAGCTCCGGCGAGATGTAGGATCTCACGTTGAGATCCGAACTCGTAAATCCTTCGTGTACTCTGTTTTTCTCTTTGCTTGTCTTCTTCATCGATTGCAAATACATCTTCTGAGAACTTAGCTCAAGTTCAACAGATCGAATAACCAATAGCTAAATCAAGTAGTTTGATATTCATTCGAGCACGGCAAGTTCAACACTAATGCTTGGAAATTTTTCATTTTATGAAATCAAAGCAATTGGTGGGCAATTATTTTTGCATAAGCGAAATTAAAACAAAAATGGCGTCATCATGTTGCATTGCATACAATGGATCATTCTTGTTTTCATTTTCATAACCAATTAATGTTAAAGATATATTAGCTTATGACTTACGCTATATTTACGATAAAGGAGAACTTCGCATAAAATTAAAGACTAGTAATTTTCTATGTTAAATCTAGATAATGCCAATTAAATCGAATGTGAACAAGCAAGTGCATTCCTTTCTTTTCTTAGATAAAATAAATAAAAAGTAGACAAAGGTTTATCTGCTTTGCAACTTGAATATAAAGTAAGAATTAAAGCACTGGGTCGAGTGGTTCACTAATTCTCCGTATATTAGCCCAATGGGCTTCAAATTATAATTAGCAAAAGCTCGTTCAAGTATAAATACTAAACAATGTCGTATGTGAAAATGAATTATTCCTAAGAACGAAGTAGACTCAAGAGTACATGATTTGATTGATATGCACAAATACAAGACATGGAATTGAAGAAGGGCTATGTGCTAAGTTTGGAGATCATCTCTTCCACCAGCTTCAACATCGTTCCAGGTACTCGTTCACCTTCTTGATCAATCTCCTGCATGATCTGCTCAACAATCTCAATCTGTTTGTTTCTGATGACAAAGCCAGAGCAATCCCTTAACAGTAACAAGAGCTCTCTAGCCATTTCTTTAGCTCTCCTTGTTCCATCTACACTCACTTGAAGCAATCCAGGCATTACTCCTTCTCTCAGTATCATTCCTCTGTTTGTGTCTCTGTCATTGTTGCATACACCAAGTAATATTCCTACTGCGTGCTCTTTACACTGCCCTGATCCTTCTTCTATGGCTTCCACTAAAACCCCAATTGCTCCATTGATGCTTCTTATCGATTCTGGTGAATGAGAAATTATGCTTTCGAGTAATGCTGCTGCCTTTTCAGCCAATTCAGAAGACTTATCACTAAAGTTGATGACTTGAAGCAAAGCATACGGTGCTTCACAAGCTATAACCAGAGGAATAATCTGATGGAGAGTAGATAGGTTTTGCAGTGTTGCTATGCCATCAACTTTGGCCTGGATTGTAAGTCTATCGAGTCCAATGAGTCCTACTAAAAGCTGAATCAATCTGGTTGATGCCATCTTAATCTTGTTTTTGTTACAGGAAGAGAGAATCAGAAGAAATGCCATGGCTAGTTCTAGTACTACCATCTTTGTTTCTGATTGGAGAATCTCTAGCAACATTGGTACTGCGCCAGATTTCACAATTCGGACTTTGTTTCTGTTTGTTCAAAGCAACAAACCCAATTAGCAACAAACCGAATTAGCAACAAGCAGATGAATAGTTTAACACAGATGTAAACACAAACCTTTCACTACCAAAGGCAAGGCTGAGTAATGCAGATAAAGCAACTTCTGTTGTGAAACTGTCTTGAGATTGTAACATTGAGAGTAAAGGAGAAATGATCTCTCTTTCTGCCATTTTTTGTCTTTGCTTCTTGCTTAGATTACTCAACTCAATAGCTGCTTCAATTTGAGCATCTCTGTTACCCCTAAGAAGACTCTCAACTACAATCTCTTCCATTGCAGCACTCTTCTTCCTCTCTCTCTAATTTTGGTTTATGACTTCACTTGGAAGAAGAGTGAGGGAAGGTGTTGTGGCCATTGGTGAAGTAAATATAATAGCAAGAAAAAAAAAACACATTAGAAAATTTGGTCAGTATTTGGTTGCTTTAACAAGCAATGTTAGGCTTTTTTTTTGGGGCATCCATTGTTTCATGTTGAAGCAAACTCAACTAATGCTTCCTTTTTTTTTTGTTTTTTCCTGTGAGCTTCTTTTGATTTTTTCCCTAAACATTATATATGTTATTTCCTTTTTTTTTTTATCCTCTTGATATTCTAAATTTATTTTTATAAGATCCTAAAACCCAAAAGGTAAGTAAGTATATATGGGAATATATTGTTCTTGATTGCATGATCTATCCAATGTTGATTCGTGGAGATTGAATCTTTAGCTTCCCTCATGTAGAAGCAATGTAAGCATATTTAATCTCATTGATTCTAAGAGCTTAGATTTCTCTGCAACATTTTGTTTCTAATTCGAGTTGATTCGTTAGATTTTTGGCCCGATTAGTAAGAGATGTAGGTTCTAGTTTTTTTGCCGTAAGATCTAGGTTGTAGATTTTTTCTTTTGCTGTAAGTATTTTGGTTGTAGAATTTTTTAATGTAGGATTTCATTTTTGTAAAGTTTATACATTTTGATTTTAGGTTTTTGGTTTTCCACACCTAAAAAATTCCATTAATGGAGAATTGTTTTCTAGGCAACGAGAGCCAAAATAAAAACTGATGCACAATTGATTTAATTCAAGTGCTCTTAAAAAATTATGCTAACGAGATTGCCGATCACATCCTTTGTTTGATCTGGGTATTAACTATGTTTAACATTTTTCATCTATAAAAAAGTTTTAACAATTTGATAATAATTATGTCAATTTTCTTGTAAATGCTACCGAATGCAAATTTAGTTAACACATGATACACATTTATGTATTTAATAATGTTTTATAATCTAACACGATGTGAAACATTCAAATGTCTTGAGTTTCTAAATAGCAAAATTAATGACCACCACGTGACAAATGTTATCTGTTTTATGAATATAATTTTGTTATTTATAAAAGCATAATTTTTGTATAAAATAACAAATACTTTATATAAATGCTCATTTCTTTAGGACAGAAAATATGATCAAGATTTTTTCTCCATTGGTCTCTAGCCTGAATATGTGGAAGAGAAAAGTGCTTCAATTTTCTTCGGTTAGAAGTATGGAATTTTTTGTAATATTTTGGGCCAACATAGAGTATTTTCTTAAAATAAATAATTTTCTTATTATCAAAAACAAAAAAATAATAATTTGAACGAAAATTTTAGTCTAGATTCATAAATTGTTTGCAAACAATCTTGCTAAGGATAGATATATATTATTGAAGAAAAAAAGAAGATAGATATACATTAAAAACTATGAGCTTACATGATATATTTTATGACTTTTGATGACTTTTCACTAATTACATTAAAGCATTACACAGTTATATATCACTACTCTTAAATATATAATTAAAAGGAACTAGAAACTTTCACTCAAAATAAATTAAGTTTAGAATTTATTAGGTGGATAATATAATATCTTTAGGTGTACTCTAATATAGTGAAATTATTTGGATTTCTATGTTATACGGCGTCTTTGTCTTTACGAAAATTTTTTGTCTCACTTTTTGTTATTATTGTTTTGGCAACTTTCACAACATAGCTAAACAAACAAAGTTTATCGTTAACATTTGCAAAGCTGACAAAAATGTAGCACTTAATATAATAGAATATTCATTTAAGCTTGTATTGAGAAATTCATCTAGTTTGACGTATAATAACTAAAATCAAAACTACATGTCGAGAAAGACTAATGATACTTAACTTACGAAAAAGCAAACAAGTTATGATTGGCCAGAACAGAAGAAGCATTCAAGTTTCTCTTCCAGTTCTCTAATTGTTCAACACTTTCTTTCTTCATATCAGCCTTCTCTTCATCTTCAGCCACCACAGGTGCTACAACAACCTTACTTCCCGTCAATTCCATCTTCAGTTTTTCATGGTATTGCTTCTCCTGCGCCGCCATCTACATACCATATAACACAACACAAACACTTAATAACATAAACAAAAAAATTGACAGGCTTGAATTGTTCATATACCAGCACAAATTCAAACCTTTCGCTTGTTCTTAGCAGCTTCGGTTTCCTCAGCACGGCTCATAACACCAGCATATAGTAAGTTTTGAGGATCTTCAAGGTCCTTTTTCCCAACACCTGGCAGAGGAAGAAGAACTTCGTTTCTGACTGCTGCTTGTAATCTTTTGATGGTAAAGCATACAACAAACGTTTGAACAGCTGATAATTAAAACAAAAATGCTACTAAAAGAAGAATTAGGGAAGAATAATGATTGTGTTACCTTCCGACAATATACTTCTCAGTTGGTAAGATTATGCGAGCATTCACGCAGTCATAGATCCACTGCGCTTGAACATATTCCCTTTGACAGATACATATGACCTTCGCTTGGCTTCTCAACTATCTACAAAATAGAATGGATTTTACTGAGAACTATGATAGGTCCATTAGGCCCAGTTGGGAAGTTTACTCTTTATAAGACTCGATTTGTTTCTGAGAAAGGGATTATGCATTTGGTGATAGTTGTTTGTAGAGCCCTGAAACTCTATGAGAGCCTGAAACTCTCAGTTTTATTTTATCTTCTTTTATCATATTTGGGAGTTTGGATCTTAGTTCATATCAAACTATTTATCTACTATCTACAATTTAAGATAGAGTGATCAATGTTAATCAAGCTAAATGGCGTACATACTCTCATCATCCTCTTTGAAAGGTGCACCTTCTCCACAACCTTCAGAAGAATACATAATAGTTAAACAAGAGACAACCTCCAGATCTTCAAATATCAAAAGATGGCATGCACAAGACATCAGTAAAACTTTACTTAGGATTAAACAGTAGTCCCACGTGCCCACACAACTAAGCACTTACTGTCAAAATCTGTGTTTTCATTTCATTTATAATTATGCCGTCCCATATAACTAGTTTGTCATAAAGCAATCACTGAATATTATAGACATGCCAGAGATCATACTATAGAAATATTACTATTTTATTTGTCAATTACTGATTTGCTTTAGTAACAAACGAGCATAATTGCCAATGATTTTACTATTTTACAAGAATATTCAGCTAAGTTTAATGGCTTAGAAGGAAAGAATCAGTTACTTGAGATCCTTGAAAAGTGACTTATTCTGCCTTGTTTCTTCATCCTCTTCAACTTCTTTATTGTTATTTGCAACAAGATGCATTAATGCCCCAGGCTCACTAGAAGGCAGCTGGTTTAGGTGTTTGCCGTGATGTCGAATTTTCTTTGCAAAATCTGAAGTTTACAACGGATTTCATTGCAATGGAACTTGGTTCTGCTGATGTCATTTTGGGAGTTCAATGGCTTCGAACTTTGGGTACTTGTGCTGTGAATTGGGATGAGCGATTCTTATCGTTTCTGTATAATGGAGAGATAGTAACATTGTATGGTGATCCATCTCTTCAATCTTCGAAATTGTCTCTCAAATCTTTACAATCTCATGCTCCATCTACTTTTGCTCCCTTCAATCCATTTATGGCTGCTTCTACAGATTCTGAGTTGATAACTACTCCACCCGCAGCCATTATTGAAGTCCATTTATGGCTGCTTCTACAGATTCTGAGAGCATGGCATTGTGTTACAGCCGGGTGTTGGTCCCATTAATGTTCGACCTTACCATTATCCTCACGCTCATAAAGAAGCTATGGAGACTTTAATGATATGCTTGTGGCAGGAAGTATTTGAGCTAGTATGAGTCCATACTCTAGTCTAGTTTTGTTGGTGAAGAAGAAAGACAAAACTTGGCGATTTTGTGTGGATTACTGAAGGCTTAATAGAGCTACAATTCCCGACAAATTTCCAATTCCCGTTATCGATCAGTTGTTAGATGAATTACATGGTGCTACACTGTTTTCGAAGTTGGATTTAAGGTCGGGTTATCATCAAATCCGGATGAAAGAGGAAGATATCGAAAAGACAGCTTTTCGTACTCATGATGGACATTTTGAGTTCTTGGTTGTGCCTTTTGGACTCACTAATGCTCTAGCTACGTTTCAAGCCTTGATGAATGAGATATTCAAGCCTTTCTTAAGGAAGTTCGTCTTAGTTTTCTTCGACGATATTTTGATTTATAGTAAGTCTTTTTCTGATCACGTTGAGCATTTGGGAATGGTCTTGGAAGTTCTTTCTCAGCAGCAACTTTTTGCCAATCAAAAGAAGTTTTCTTTTGCTACGCAGTCCATTTATTATTTGGGACATGTAATCTCTAAAGATGGTGTTTCGACTGATCCTTCGAAGATTGAGGCTGTGAAATCTTGGCCGACTCCTAAAATGGTGAAAGAACTTCGCGGGTTTTTAGGGCTCACTGGCTATTATCGTCGCTTTGTGCAAGATTATGGGTCCTTAGCTCGTCCTTTGACTGACCTTTTGAAGAAAGATCAGTTCCTTTGGTCATCTACTGCTTAATCAGCCTTTGACACACTCAAGACTGCAATGGTTTCTGCTCCGGTATTAGCTCTTCCTGATTTTGATGAGTTGTTCATTATTGAATCTGATGCCTCTAGTTTTGGTCTTGGTGCGGTGCTGATGCAAAAGAAACATCCTATTGCTTATTTTAGCTATAGTTTATCGGATCGTGAACAGCTCAAACCAGTGTATCAAAGGGAACTCATGGCTATTGTTTTTGCGGTTCAAAAGTGGCGACACTATCTTTTGGGAAGGCGTTTTCTAGTTCGAACAGACCAAAAGAGTCTCAAGTACTTGCTTGAGCAACGTGAGTAACTCTAGACTATCAACGTTGGCTTACTCGTCGTATGAGTTATGAATTTGATATTGAATACAAGGCTGGTACTGAAAATCAAGCAGCAGATGGATTGTCTCGGATAGTGAATCATCAATATCCCTCTTCTATTGCCTTGCTTTTGGCTGTTACAGTTCCTGCTAGCTTACAGATTCAGGAGTTATTTTCTGAAATTGATGCTGATATCGATATTCAACAGAAATTACAGCAGCTTCGACGTGGTGAACCTCCTTTACCACATTATTCTATTGTTGATGGTCATGTCTTTTACAAGCGGCGTTTGCTTATACCTGCTGCTTCTTCTCATATTCCTTTCATACCTAAGGAATGTCATGATAGTCTCATGGGTGGTCATTCCGGAGTACTCAAAACTTTAAAGAGAATTCAATCCATGTTTCATTGGTTCGGTATGAAGAAACAAGTGCAGATATATGTTGCTGAGTGTTTGATTTGTCAAACCCATAAATATTCAACTCTTTCTTCGGCTGGTTTTCTTCAACCAATTCCAATTCCTAATCAGATTTGGGAGCATTTAACCATGGATTTTATTGAGGGTTTACCGACTTCTAATGGGAGCAATGTCATTCTTGTGGTGGTTGACAGATTGAGCAAGTATAGCCATTTTCTTCGTTTGAAACATCCTTATACAGCAAGTGTGGTGGCTCGCTTGTTTATTTTTGAGATTATCAAGTTACATAGATTTCCCAAGTCAATAATTTCTGATCGGGATAAAACCTTTTTGAGTGACTTTTGGCGTGATTGCTTTGCTGCAGCAGGTACTCAACTCCGATACAGCACTGCGTTTCATCCACAATCGGATGGACAGATCGAAGTCTTAAATCGGTGCTTGGAAACATATTTACGCTGTTTTGCATCCGCTCATCCCAAAACTTGGTCGAAGTTTCTCTCTTGGGCAGAACTGTGGTACAATACTAGCTTCCATATACTTCTTTACATACAACTCCTTTCAAGGTTGTATATGGCCGTGACCCTCCGGTCTTAATTCCTTTCAAAGCTGGTTCTACTACAAATTTCGAATTAGAACGTGATGCTATGTTGAAGGATATTAAAGATCACTTGTTGCGGGCTCAGGAATTGATGAAAAACAATGCTGATAAACACCGCCGTGATCTGACTTTTTCTGTAGGTGATTTTGTCTTTTTGAAGCTCCGACCTTACCGCCAGCAATCTGTTTCGCGACGAACTTGGCAGAAATTAGCTGCCAAATACTATGGCCCTTTTGAGGTACTGATCGCGTTGGTTCTGTTGCTTATAGGTTGCGTTTACCGGCTGAATCTAAGATACATAATGTGTTTCATGTGTCTCAACTCAAGCCTGTTTTGGGGGCTCATCACACTGTTCTTCCACTTCCTGTGACTTTTTCTCCCGATGACGAGCTGCTTGTGCAACCTGCTGTTGTGTTACAATCAGATTATGATGCTGAGGGACATTTGGTTGCTTTGATTCAATAATCAGGTTTGCCTGAAGATACTAAGTCTTAGGAGAGAGTTAAGTATTTAAAGGCTCAATTTCCTGATTTTGCGCTTGAGGACAAGCTTCGTCTTATACAGGGGGGTATTGATAAGCCTCTTAAGGTCTATGTGAGAAAGAATTCGAAGAAGAAGACTCAAGAGCAGATTGAAGACACTTCAGAGACAAAATGAAGACTGTGGACTTTATTGATCTTTTTATAAATTTACAATTGTTTTGTGTATTTCCAAACAAACTTGTGGAAAGTTGTTCATCGTTTTCTCATTCAATAAAATACCAAACCAGCTGGAGAGTTTTCCGGTGGTTTCCTTCCTCCACGGCGGCGAGTTCTATCAGGATATTAGACTAGCAGAAGCTTTTGATAAGTAGAGACACATATATATAAGATTCTGACCTTCTACAGTTGTGGACTCGTTTAACTTCAAACTTTTCCTTACCTGAAGCAGGTAACACCGCAAAAAGATGAACCATCGTAAGACAGTCATCCAAGTCACGTAGCGCATCAATAAATATTGGATACCTAAAGTTTTGAAACACAAGCAGAATAAAGTATGAACAATGTCTAAACTCATGGACGGTTAGACACAATAATAGATTCAAGTGGCTGTGGCCAACCTTTCACGAATCAATCTATCTAGCTTGTAAGTGGGTTGGCGAGTATGCAACAGGCGTGCAAGCTCCTAGTTTTTCTTGGCCTTTGCTTTTTCTACCTTCTTTTGGTAAGTTTTAATCTCTCTGAACTTTTCAAGAAGTGGCTCATGCTGAAAAAAAGAAATGTCCTTAACTTTAGCCCTGGCATATTATCCGGATCCGCGATCCGATCCGTGATCCGTTCCGATCCCTTCCGAAATTTTGGGTATCCGAGATAAATGGATCCGGATCCGGGTAATAATATTTTTTGCTTTGGATATCCGAATCCGATCCGATTTAGAATAGTTAGTGTATGATTTTTTATAATATATATTATTTCTATTAAATAATTTTAAATATGTTAATGTATAAGTTAATTTTTAATTTTTGAATCATGAATTATATAATATCTTTAGGTGTTAATGTTGAAAATTAACATATAACAATATTTTATTCTAAACTTTTAACGATATGTTAATATAAATTATACGAAAAATTAATATATTTTGGTATTTTCTATTAAAAATTTAATTTTTTAATAATTATTAATACTATAAATCTACATATTTGTTTTTTTTACTATCTTTTTATTACAAATATGATATTATTTTATATAAAAAATCATGTAATGTAATAATAGTTCGGATCCGGATCTGAATATCCGTGGATATTAAGTTTTAGATATCCGTAGTATTCAGATCCGAATTCGGGTAATAAAAACATAGATACAGATATCTCATAACTCTCGGATATCCGATCCGTGCCCATGGCTACTTAACATGGTAGTATCATCATAGGTTTTAAGGCCTAATAGGCTCATTTTTGTTGATTTGAACCCAATAAGCTCGTTGTTAGAGGAAATAAAACCGAATTTAACCGGAATAAATTTATCAATACCTTTGTGTACTCGTTTTTCTTATTTTAATAATTAAAAAAGTATGTGGAATCGAATAAATATGATGTATGTTTTTTTTGGTCGTATAAATATGATGTATGTTTGTCTCATGTAATTCTTCGCTAATTTTTTCATGGAAGCAAAAATTGCAATTATTTTCTGGTTTCTTTTCTTATTAGCTTCCATGTTTTGGGTTTAGTTTCCAGAGATATCTATATTTTCTGCAGGTCTTAGTATTCTATAGTTGTAATCCTTGAACATTATGTACTTTTATAATAATAGATAAAAGTAAAAATAAACCAGCACCAGACCAATAATCTAAAAATATTTGTACTTTTTAATTAAAATACTACTGGTGTTGTATATTTTCTACTTCTCACAAGTAAAACCACAACAATGAGTCACAATGGAAACATAAATTTATGTACTCACTGAAAAGGTTGTTGGTCCGAATGAGGATCGGCCGGGGCTGGTGGCTCACCGTCGTTGGGGATCCAGAAAGTCAGAACCGTAGAAGCAGCAACGAACATGGCTCTACGAGGTGCCCATTTCAGACATGACACTACTCCTATGTTATTCTCCCACCTCGCCACCTGTTTTTTAGACAAGTAAAGATTTAGATACCGTGACAAGCATATACCCATAGTACCTACAACTTTCCGAAGTATTCATCATCTGCTAAGTGAATCGGTGTCCAAGAAGTGTTGATAGTTGTGCATTTACCTCAGATGGGTTCTCGATGTTCCACGCATGTAAGGTTCCATCTCCTGAACCTGAACCCAAACAAAAAAAACTAACAGTGAGGTCTTGAGTTTATCTAATTTGATTGAGTAGTATCATAGTTTGAAGTTAAGCTGGTCAAATCTGTCTGTTGCGTAGATGAGTCATGGTAAAATGTAATCCAGCACCATCTGGACAAGTGTATTACATTTACCTGACAAAACATACTTGCCATCTGGTGTGAAGGTGGCTTCTATGGATGTACCCTGTGAAGGCTCCAAACTAAAACCACATTTCTGCAAAATAAAGGATATTACCATACTGGCTTTATCAACTTAAACCTAATGTTCTGTCTTCTTCAAGTGATATACCTTCTCTCCATGATATGCATCAAGAACATAGATATTGTTATTTGTAGTTGTTAGAAGCATAGATTTTCCGTCGTTGCTGAATTTTATATCATTAACCTCAGCAGTATCCCCACCCACCAGAAATGTATCAAAGGGGCCCTACAGAAGAGATCAATTGGGTTTAAAGTTAAAACTTCAAGAGCAATTATATAAAAGGCTGTTTACAAGTAGCTAACCTTATCATAACACCGCGAGTCAAATAGTTTAACAGCACCTCCTTCCATTGCAATTGCAAATACCAGGCCTTGTTGGTCATATGCAACTGCAGGTCTACCACGTAGATGTAGAATTCCCTATTGACTAATAGGGTAAGCATAAATCATGAAACTATATACATTCACAGAGAGGGTATTAAGGAAGAGAGCCTAAATCTAGAAAACTTGTTCAGTTGTTGCGTCATTACATGCTTCTAACATTTTCATTAGGTTAAACTTTCAAGGTGAACTTTAGGAAAGAACACTTTTCCGATTAAAACTATAGGACTGGAAAACAACCTGGCAGGCATTTACACGAAGATCCCAGAGTCTGACACTTCGGTCCAGAGAACCAGACATGAAGCTATCATTAATGGGAGACATACAAAGCGATACAACCCTGAAACAGAAGAACATGTGCGTTGATGTGCATATCTATTAGTCTAAGTAGCTAAACATATGTCCATTTCCCAATTCCAGAGGTTATATCTGACCTGTCTTTATGCCCTTTAAAGTAGCGTAGAATCCGATTATCATACATTGAGAGATATCTCAAGGATTCTGTTACAAGAATAAGTAATCAAGTAAATGCTTATCCATCATCATTGATCATCCAATTCCAACCTCAAGCTTGAGAAAAACACGACTCACCTCCAGTGGACTCTAAATTGTATCGAGAAGAGCAAATTAAAGAGCTGGGATGATGAGTAAAGCATACACGATCTGTGCCATGTTTCTTGTGGTATGTAATCTTGAGCTGTCTACGTTATACCAGATAAAAAATTGAATTTCAGTCTTCAGCACCAAAAATTCTAGCCCCCAGAAATTCAACTAATCCAACATATTCTTCTCGATTTCCGTAAGTAAACTAGTTTCTCTAGAACTTGATGAGGTAAGTGAAAAACCTAAAAGGGAGAAGAAAACTGACTTAGCGTTGGCGATATCAAAGAGGCGAAGTGAATCATCCTCACTGGATGTCACTAATAGATCATCAGTCCTGTGGAAACCCACCGAATGTATCTTCCCTCCCTGTAAATTCAAACAACGAAACTGAACAATCAATCCTGGAAACTGGATTCTGGCAAAGTAAATTTGGAGTAATACAAAATCATAGGAGTATACAACAGAGCGAACTCAGTCCGTACAAAATCAGAGAAGACTGCACCGATGGCCATCCTGCGGACGAGTCCGTCGTCTAGCTCCGTCAACGACATCGCCAAGATGGATCAATAGTCGAGCACGAGAAAATTCGAGTGAGAGAAAGAACTACTCGGATTAATTTAGTGGGTTTGGCGGGTCTGCACACGACGCCGTTTATTTTCTCAAAGTTAAGCTACCAAAAAGGTTTAAAAGACGAAAACATCATGTCATTTAAATTCATCCAATAAAAACTTCATGTCGTTTTTCCCTATTAAAGAGTAGCCTCTTTGGCTCTTTATAACAATAAAAGTGTGGATTTCAAAGAGTCATCAAATACACAAATGGAATTCACAGAAAATAAATAAGTTGTCTGAAGCAGCAAGTTTCATACATAGAGAGAAAGCTTTAGGGATAATAATGAAGTCGCAAGTGGAACACTAAGGTAAAGCAAAAATATGTTCGAACAAATGAGAGATAAGACTGTACAATGTCAGCTACACCGCAATTAGAGAGACACACAGCTAACGACCACCAAACCAACTTCTTGGTGGTTGCTGCTGCTGTTGCATCATAGCTCCTATATCTCCTCCATTCATCAGCTTATCTAAAACAACATTGAGGTCAACAGCTTGACCATTCTCGGTTAATGTTCTCACTGTTCCTCTCACTTGGTCTCTTGGGAACCCCATGCTAACCACTTTGTCTATGACATCATCGACTGGGACTCTGCTTCCTGATCTTGGAGAACCAGAGCCGCCACTTCCACCACTGTTGATTGCTGAAGCCATTGGTAAACCTTGTGGGAGTGGGCGTGCCATTGGGAGCTGTGGGTAACCACCAGATCCGCTTCTACTTTGATCAGGTTTCATCGATGGGGAGTTTCCAAACTGTGAAGAAGGTGGCCCGGTATACGGGTAATGTTCAGGAGAGTACCCGGAAGGAAAACCTGAACTGGATCTACCTGATCCATCATACATTGATGGTGGAGTAGGAGGACCATTGTAGTATTGTTGGGATGGGGCAGAGCCAGGAGGTGGTTGTCGAGGAGGATTTGGCGGATAAGACTGCAGAGGGTAAGGTGGTTCCTCCGGGTTGTAGCCTGATGACGGTTGTTGAAGTTGAGGAGGTGGCTGCTGCGGGTATTGTGGCTGTTGAGGAGGCGACTGGTAAGGTGATTGGTGCAGTGACTGGGTTGGAGGAGGTACGGGAGGTTGATATGGAGCCTGGTTTGCAGGATGCGGCTGGGACTGTCCAGGCGGAGGGAAATAAGGCTCTTGTTGAGGAGGTAACTGGCTGGGAAGTTGAGATAGTTGTGATGAAGGTGGTGGGAGAGACTGCTGTGAAGCAGGCGGTTGGATAAATTGTGGTGGCGGGAGGCCCTGCTGAGAATGAGACAGGGGAGCTGCAGCAGAAGCTGGTGGTTGAGGCAGTGATGCTGGCGGTTGAGCAGTGGGTTCAACATGCGTAGAGAGCATCTCGGGCTGCTGGTTTACCTTTGATACCTGAAGCTTTGAAAGATGAAGCTGCGCTTCAACTATATCTTGTTTGTCCTTCATCAATTGAACACCGCTTTGCACCTGAATGCATATTATACAAAGAAAGTACTGAGGACTCCAGAAGAGTAACGGATGGTATATAGACACCGAGAAGCATAAAGATTGCATTCCAAAGGCAGAAATAACGTTTGTCTAATATGCCAGATTCATTTGGTTATTTCTAATTTCAAATTAATATCAATTAGGTATCCTAAAGCATTATATATTACCTCTAACAGGATGTTTTCAAGCTGTCTCAGCTTCCCATCAGTTTTTCCGTGACTATTACCAACAGTAACTTTCACATCATCTACCAGGTTCTCGAGATTTCTAGTTCTGGTCTCCAGCTGTGTTATACGTGCACTGACACCTTCCATGACATGTAGCAAGTTATCAGCATGTGTCTTCATTGCCCGATCAATCGCAGATAATATCGCTGACTCAGGGGCATTTCGATCCTTCTCAGCAAACAATTTGGAAGGTTCAAGAGAGTCCAGAGAACCATAACTCTGAAAAAACAAACAAATGCAACAAGGTTACTTAACAAGTAGAAGAGAGAATTCATAAGCTTGATAATTGTCTATCCCTAATCATGCAAGCATTAAGCAAGTTTAAACAACCTGATAATGAAAACAGATAAGCAAACAAAAAAACGCCGAAATAGTGTGGTGCATATATATCACGTGGCATTCTACAAAACCTTATGGTGTATAAGCACGGTGAAGAAAACTCAAAGCGAAGCTTGGAAACCAGAACTACTTACATTTCCATAAATACATATTGAAAATTTTAATTTTACTTCTTACAGATTTGCAGAAACTTAGATAATCTATTTTCATGAATTATTACTGAATAACAAAATCAGAGATTATCACAAAGTTATTTATTCCAAGCTTTAGAAAACGAGATTCAATTAAGCTAAATATAGCAATCGTAATCAACTAATGGACACATAAACGAAGGAGATCGATCGCAAATCATAAATATATAGGTGAGTTTAGTAATAATACTTTTGCAGAAGATGTAGAAATCGGTACAGTATCAGACGCAGCCCAAGCCTTAGCCGCCGAAGAATTGACAGATCCGGCGAGATCTAAAGCGGAATGAGACAATCCGACGGATGCGTTAGGGCGAATAGGCTGGAAATCATAGCTAGGGAAGATCGCTTCCTTCTTCGAATCCAAGCAATCATCGCCGACATGCTGCTTGTGATGATCGCCGTCTTGTGCAATATTCTCGTTCATCAGATCCATAATCTGCTTATCTAAGAACAGAGCTGTGTTCATTTGATCGAACAAAAAGATTATATTATATAATGGTCTCCCTTGATTTTATACGATTTTTATGTAAACAAAAAAAAAAAAATTCATCGGCCAGACGTTGCATTCCTAGTTTCTACTGTGGTATGTCAACATCGATATAAAGTATTGGAAAAAGCCCATTAAGCCCAATTAGAAATTCGGAGAAGCCCATTGGGCTTGATACTTAGGGAATGGGTAGTGGTGTTACTCTTAGTAGTCTCTAAAGAATTGTTTAGTAATAAATTTNTGGTGTTACTCTTAGTAGTCTCTAAAGAATTGTTTAGTAATAAATTTATTAGTAATTTATTGTTTGAGATTCAAATTGTTTATACTAATTTTTATGGGTTTAATGGTGAGACTCAAAAAAAAAAATTCTAATTTTTCAACAAA
>OVAX01004054.1:0-15498 GCA_900406405.1 Lepidium africanum | reverse complement strand
ACAAACGCGCGTTTGTCACAACGCAACAGAAATCTGTTGCTTACAGGCCAGCTCTGCTTTCGATGGTAGCGATTGCAGCGGTTTGCGTTTGTGTTGCGCTTTTGTTCAAGAGTTCTCCAGAAGTGCAATTTGTGTTTCAGCCGTTCAGGTGGGAGTTACTTGAATATGGAACAAGCTAGTTACATGAATCTTCTTATTGGAAGATGTGTTGTTGTGAAATATATGTATTTAGATATTATAATCATAAATAATAAATAATTAAAACTAAAATAACCCAAATAATAATACGAAAAATCGAAAATATTTTTATTAAAACAAAATATTACAATAACAAAATTTATTTGTTACGATAAATTCAACCCAAAAAAACAAGAAAGCTTTTAAAGATGATATAGAGATTAAAAAATCTCTTTAGTTATGAGATTGTTCGAATCTTATCTAAATATGTTTGATTATATCCGCTTGCAATTTGTGATGTACATTTGAATCACGCAACTCAGATCTAGAACGTACACGATTTGCAAATGCAGAAAGCACCTTGGTTGAGAATGGTGGCGGGTAATTAGACCACTTGCCTTAGATTGATCATAATCGGTCCAATTTTGAAGATATGTATCTCGTTCATCCTCAACAATCATATTATGCTATATGATACATGACCTCATGATGGTAGCCAAATCGGCTATGTCCCACATCCGAGCAGGTTCATGAATGATATTAAATCGAGCCTACAACACTCCAAATGCACGTTCGATGTCCTTCCGATATGCCTCTAGATATTGTGCAAATAATTTGTCTGGTTCACTCTGAGGAAGTCTAATTGATTTGACAAATGTTGGATAAGAAGGATAAATACCGTCAGCGAGGTAGTATGCCATATTGTATGGACGTTGGTTCACGAAGATGTTCACTTTTGGAGTATTTCCTTGTTCAACATCATCGAACACTAGAGAACAGTCTAGAACGTTTATGTCGTTCAATGTGCCAGGACATCCAAAAAAAGGCATGCCATATCCATAGATCATAAGATGCAACTGCGCCAAGAATAACAATGGTGGTTCCCTTATCTCCCCGAGTAAATTGACCTTCCCACGCAGTAGGACAATTTTTCCATTTCCAGTGCATGCAATCAATACTTCCAATCATCCTCGAAAATCCTTGCATTTCACTAACGTGTAGAATTCTTTGTAGGTCATCTTGAGTTGGAGCTCTCAGATACACTTGCTCATACAATTGTATGATTCCTTTACAAAACCTACGCAAACACTCCAATGTTGTAGTACCTCCTATTTTGATGTATTCGTCAACAGCATCAGCCGCCACACCATATGCTAACATTCACATGGTTATGGTACATTTTGCTAATGGAGATATACCTTTTTTTTTGGCTGCGTCAAACCGTTGAGTGACGTAGTTGTCAGTGCTTGATAGATCCTCAACAATTCGAAGAAAAACATGTTTTCGCATCCGGAATAGCCGACGAAACATTGTGTCGTCATATGTAGGTTGATTGGCAAAGTAGTCATCAATCAATCTTTGATTTGCAGCTACGTGATCTCTCTTGAAGTATTTTCTCTTGCTATGAGGTGTGTAGTCCTCCTCTATTTTCTTACGACGCTCCCTGAACCGGTTGACAATATACTTCTCCTCAATTTCACACTGTTTCTTGTAAGCTCCAATATTAAAAAGAAATTCTGATGGATCCATTGATTTTTTTAGTTATGATGAGATTTCTGGTAGTGGTACATGATGGAAGAATGTGCTTTCATTTATAAGAAAATGAGTGGTTGAAAATTATATTACACATTAATAGATAAAAATTATATTTTTTTTACTAAAAGCTGTAAGTTATGGATTCTTTTGTTAAAAAAGTCAAAGATTACCGACAAAAAAATAATATTGATACAGAATTCATTATGACACATTATTGAAGTAGAATTGACAAAACATAAAAACATTATTATTTTATTTATTTGTACTAAAAACAAACGCGAATTATTCAAGTAGAAAAAGACAAGCATGCATTATTAAAGTAGAAAACAGAGACACACATTATTAAAGACAATGACATAAAACAGACACGCATTCTTAAGGTATTGATTCTTTTGTCAAAAAAGTCAAAGATAACAGACAAGAAAATATTTATTGATACAGAATTCATTATGACACATTATTGAAGCAGAATTGACAAAACATACAAACATTATTTTTTATTTATTTGTACTAAAAACAAACACAAATTATTCAAGTAGAAAACGACAAGCATGCATTATTAAAGTAGAAAACAGAGACATACATTATTAAAGACAATAACAAAAAACAGACACACATTATTAAAGTAAACATGACAACAACATTATTGAAATACCAACCTACTTAACAAGCCAAACAAATCATTGCTAAGCTTCTCCAGTATATTTTTTTTGGCGGTCATCGAGATGCTCTTTTTCACTTAGCTTCAAAAATAGTTTCATCTTCTTAGCTTCACTCTGCTCTTTCATTCTTTCACTTATTTCATCTTGTTTCATGGCTATTTTGTCTAATCGTTCCACCTCTTGCTCTTTGAATTGTTTAAATTCATTCCACTCTTCGTTGACCACTTCCAAAGCTGCGGCGTTGCCTTTCTTTTTACCTTTTTTTTAGTTGCATCCCTCCCCATTGGACGTGCAATAGAACCTACAGAGTTGGAATCACTTGCATCACTATTACGAGATCTCTTAGATCCACTACTTCCCGATCCAGTATTTCCTCCAACCTGACTACCATAACGTGGTTGATCACGAATAGCATGCCATTCAGACATTAAATTGAAACGAACACTCGTACCACTTGAATATAATTCATGCGCTTTTGCCAAAACATCATTTTCTAACCACCCACTTTGTTGTAGACGTTTAGTGTTATCATAAGCTCCAATCCATTTGCCCAGGATTTTGTTTATGTAGTTGAAATGATTTCTGCATGAAAATCCATCACGTTGAGGTTCAAATGAACAATATTCGTTATAATATTCAACAATTTTGCCCCAGTAGGCTTCACTTTTTTGATTTCTTCCAACAACACTATCTGTTCCATATTTAATCCATCTACTGAGTAGCACCGAAATTTGATCGATGGTCCATTTGGGGGTTTTCTTTCGAGTAGGAGTTGATTCCTCCATAGTTGGACTGCTCTCATTTGGACCGCTCGTACCACCAAACATCATTTGTGTTGAAAATTTGTTGCTTGAGATGAATATGGCATTATCGAGCCATAATATGGATATGGATGATAATTCGGAACAGCTGACAGCATTGTGAAATTTGGTGTGAATCCATAATTCAGCATATTTTGAGGGTGTGGTTGATTAGAATATTGATTAAGAATTTGCTACTTGATGGGATTTGGGTACAAAAAAGGACGATTAGTAGAATTTTGGGTATTGAAAGGGTTGTTGGGATCCATATTACCCAAATTATGATAAGAGTTTATAAAATGATACTTGAAAACTATAGGAAAAATATGATTTTTTTTTCTGTGTCCAAATTGAGTAAAACAAAAATGAGAAATTTTGGTATATCTTTTATAATTTTTTAATTTATAAAAACAAAAATAATTTAATTGAAATGTTTTAGATAAAAAAAAATCTATAAAATTTGGACAAGAAATAAAAAACTAACACATGTCTCTCTTCTTTCTCTCACCTCTCCACCAATTTTGGTTGGAACTTAAATTACCTACTTTTATAATATTTTAATTTTTTTCAACAACCAAACTTGCCAAGTCATCTTTTTGGTCATTCAACACCACCATTACAATGGTTTCAATAGTTGAAATTTTTTTCAACACCATCATTGTAAATGGTCTTATGCAAATGTAATAAACTGGTTTCAATTGTCCTAAATCCCTTAATTAAGTTTCCCTAAACCAAGAAACTTAAATCTTTGAAGCGGGTTTATGGTCGATTCTCCCATGAACTATGTTGCTTTTGATATCTCATACATGAAACTATGATTCATGCTTATAACTACATGAACTATTCGTAATTTTGAATTTACCTCACAAACTATCAAACTAATGCCTAAACCTACAAATATCCTTAACGTCATCACTGTTCCGTTTTAGAACACGTGGCTTTGTGATTTCTAATCATAATAATCTACATCATCAAATAACCAATTAAATTGCAAACCAGTTAATACTTAACAAAAAGAAACGAGACAAAATTAAAAGATTAGAGTCTTTCCCTTTTGCGATTTTAACGAGAGTAAGATTCAAGGAATTGCAATTTGGGCATTCTGGATTTTTCATTGTTGAGATTAGCTAATTTAATGTGGAGTTAAGGTTATTTGATGTCAATTTTGTCTAAGGAGAAGTAATGGACTTCACATCACTGACTTTAAGAATAATGGGTGTAACTGGTGCATGAGGATTTAAGAGGAATTGAGGAATTTTTTAATTTCACATGTTTTCCATTCCACGTTTTACCAGTTACATATTTAGGAATCGGAGAATGGAAATATGTGGAATTAAAACTGATGCATTTCATTATTTTGATTTTTTTTGTCCAATGATGTATTTAATTAAATAAGATAATAAAGATAGGCTACATTAAACTTTTTTTTTTCAAGGATGCATTTTCAATTGTTTTATCTTTACTTCTTTTTTTTTCATATAGCTTCCAAATATAAGTATTTTTTTCCATGTCCATATTATTATCTTTTAGTTTTAGTTTCTTTTTTTTTTTGTGATAGCATGGATGATGTGTGGATGTGTTTATGTCTCATATGTATCCATGCATAAATATGTATTAATTAGAAAAATATGATGATTTAATTTTTAAACAATGCAGAAAAATTGTATATGATTATTTAACATTGTGCAATGATGTGAATATTTAATTTTCATATAATATTCTTTCTCTTTTGTTTTTTAAAAGTATAAAGTTGTTAGTTTTGATTTTTTAAATAATTTTCTACCAAATTCAGCCAAATTCCCCGGTTACCATTTGAGTTTAACACATTCCGCAATATTCAACGTAAAAAAAATAAAAACAATTATACCAGATTCCGCATTCAGCAAAATTCCGCAGCTACCATTTACACCCAAAGTAAATATGTTTTATTTTTTGTGAATTCAATGATTTGAGAAGAATGCAGGTCATGGTTAAATAGACTTCATTGATTTGAGTAGAATATAAGTCACAATTTATTGTTAATTTTACATAAATTAGATGTCTCCCAAGTGCTCGATTAAATGTGTCATAAAGTTTTGACTTCTTTCAATATTTGTTTCTATTTATGAAGTGAAGGATACATGAATATAGTAAGATTTTTGTGTTACTATGGTGGAAATTTTAAGAAGGTTAATGACAATTTAATGAGCATGAGAATGAGCTTTTACCACCACGAGCTGAAACATCAAAAGGTAGAAAGCTAATCCCTAAAAGAATCAAAGAGAAGAATGAGTCACCAAAGAAAGATAGAAGCGAGGTTTCAAAAGAGAAACGAATTATTCATTGTGGAAGATGTGGGAGTGTTGGACTTAATACAAGATGTAAGAATGTTGGAATTGAGGTTTATCGACCTATAAAAAAGAAAAGTAAAACAAGAGAAAATGCATGTGGAGAAGGACCAAATCAACTAACTCAAAGCCAAGTCATTGACTAAAATCAGGTTTGGAGCAAGATTTGAATATCAATAGAAAAGATAGGACTAATGGTCTAATGGTAGAAATGATTATCGTATGATATGATGATTTTGTTGGCTTTGTCGGTTTGTTTTTGGTTTGACATATATGTTATGGAGTCAATTGTCATTTTGTCATATGATTTACTTTTGGATTGACATATGTTATGAAGTTAATTGATGTTTAGACATATAGTTTATTTTTGAGATCAATTAGATAATTGTAATTTTCTGGAATGGAGGGAGAGGTCAATTAGAGCAAGTGAGTTTTGTTTATTTTTTTAACATAAACAGTTGAGCTGTCTAAATAGCCCGTCATGATCAAAGGCATGAAACGATTTTGGTATCTATTTAGCAAGTGTGTTTTGTTTTGTTAGTAATTAAGTGGTTTGAAAGTTTTAATTGGTTATTTAGTTTTAAGCCACATAATCTTCTAAAACGGAACAGTAACGACAATAAGGGTATTTGTAGATTTAGGCATTAGTTTAAAAGTTTGTAAGGTAAATTCAAAATTATGAATAGTTCATGTAGTTGTAAGCATGGATCATAATTCTGTGTATGAAATATAAAAAGCAACATAGTTCATGGGGAATCGACCATAAACCCTCCTTGAAGCTTTGAAACCTTCTCGTCAACAAAAATGTTTCAACATATAGAATATTATGAATACTTATGATCTTGACTATCACTCTTCAAATCTCCACCGTAGTCATGATCTTATTTTGGTGGATCCTTGTGTTCTTCAACGAGCACCTTCCTTTCTATCCTTTATTCTTTAGTAACATGAAACATGTTGAGTGCTTCACTGAACTTGTATACTGGTAGAACTTTGGTGAATAAATCTGCTGTATTACTTGTTGATGGAATTTTCTAAACTTGAATTATTTCTTCTCTGATGAGTCTTCTTATCTGATGTACTTCACTGCTACATGCTTTGTTCTTTCATGGAATAATGCATTCTTTGATAGTTCTATGGCACTCTGTAAATCACGATAAATCTTCACTTGCTTCTTAAGGAATTCCTAGTTCTTTTGCCAATCATTTGAGCCATATTCCTTTTGTTACTTTTGTTAGAGAAATATTTCTTTGTTTTTGTTGTTGATAAGGCAACAATCCTCTGTAGGTTGGATTTCCAGCTGATCACATTCTCTCATGCTATGAAAATCATTCATGAGATTGATTTTCTGTTGTCTCGGTCTGTTGCAAAATCTAAGTTACAATATCTCTTTATCACGAACTACTTGCTCTTCTTGTAGTATAAACCAACTTATGTGCTTACCTTGATGTACCTAAGTATCCATTTTATTGCATGTCAATGTTCTCTGAGAAGCTTTCTCATGAATTTGCTTATGACTCCGAGTGGATATGCAAGGTCTTGTTCCAATCATAGCATACATTATGTTACCTACTGTATTTTGATATGGAACATCCTTCATGACATAAATATGAGCTTTGAGTTCTTGTTATGTGGCTGACTTTAATTTGAAATGAGCCCCCATTGGAGTGATTACTGATTTAGCTCGATCCAAGTTGAAGTTTCTAGTATTCTCATCAATTAGCTTTCTTGAGAAACGTTCAGGTTTAGGATACCTGCATTTCTTTCTCAAAAAATTTTCATACCAAACACTTTTCTAGCATCTCCTAAATCCTTCATTTCAAATTCTGGATTAAGGGCTAATTTTAATTTCCTAATCTCTTCTCTATACCTAGATGTCATCAATATATAATCTACATACTATATACCATAGGTGAAAGTATTCCTGGTAATCAATTCCTTCCTTTTGACTTTTGAGAGAATTCTTTAGCTTCTGGCTTTGTTTTTTGATTTTTTAACTCCTTCAATTCATGGCTTCCTCTTGAATATCCATTTGCGACCTATTGGCTTATGATTTGTTGGTCTGTTGATGTAAATCCAAGTTCCATTCTTTTTGAGTAAAGAAATTCTTCATCTGTTATTTCTTTTCGAAACTCACTATCTACGTCCCCTGTAGCTTCTCAATAGGAACTTGGTTTGTCATTTCCTGCATCTTATGCTAAAGAATAAACACAAGAAGGAAGTTGATCTTCTTATTCATTTACCTTTTCTTCACCACCATCATAATCTTGATATCTTGTTGGAGGTGTTATCGTCCTTATGGTATTATCTTTGGCTAGTTAGTAATCTCCAATTCTGTGTGTTTTCACTAGAGTCACCAATTTTATACATTTTCACTTTCCATATTTGTTTCCTGAGTAGAGTTACCTTGAGACTGAGTCTGGTGTTGCTTTTTTTAATATGTATCTTTAATTCTCAAATGGTTATTAGTAACTCGAATTATTGAAATTTTTCTAAGTTACTTTTAATTTTATTTTGTTGAAAAATTGAATAGTCAAAAGTAGGGGTGGGCGCAAAAACCTTATCCGAACAAATCAAAACGCACCAAACCGTAATTAGGTGATCCGATTTGGTTTCAGTTTTACTTAAATATCTATTTGGTTATTATTATAAAATTATTTTGGTTTTGATTTTGGTTTATAACCGTAAAACCGTTTGGGTTTTTAGGTTTTTTTAAAAAATTACCTATACATTTATAGAAAAATTTAGAGAGACTAATAATTAGTTGATATGATGATCTGATTTATGAGATATGCGTTTTCCTCTCCTTTTCAGTTTTAATTTTTTTCAGTTTTGTGAGTTAAAATTTTATATCTTATATATTAAAGCGGGAGACACTTTCTTTTTGAGCATGTTACAAAATTTAGGATAAAATTTACCTATAGTTCATGACAACCATTAAAAATAGGATTAAGATAGTTTTTGTTATAATCTTATATATAAAATTTAAAATTTATATAGATTTAATAGAAAAAACTCTAAAAATGCTAAAATTTAAATTAAAAAATATCGATACGAATTCGGTTCCGGTTCTGGTTTGGATTCAATTTTCTGGGTACATAGATTTAAGACACATTCTGTTATTTTGTCGGGTTTGAGTTTTTTTTTATATATAAAAATTCAAAATTAATTGGAAAACTCTAAAAAGCTAAAATTAGGTTCTTGACTTGGTTCTGGTTTAGGTTTGGGTTAGAGTTTTTAGGTACATAGATTTAGGATCTATTTGAGTATTTTGTCAGGTTCGGTTCCTCTAACTCGGATTGATTTTGTTTCGGATTTTTGGCCTATAAAATATTCAAAAAATTATTTTTGGCCGAGGGCCCCCCAAATTATTAAGACTGGGCTGGGTTCCGGTACGAGTTTGGATTCAATTTTTAGGATACATAGATTTAGGACACATTCTGGTATTTTCCCGGGTTTGGTATATCTAATTCGGTATTTTATTTATTTTAGTTTGAGAATTATTCAAAATATTTTTATTTTTAGATAGAGTATGGTTCGGTATATATCAAATTCGGGTTCGAGTAATTTTATATATTACCTCAAAAAAAATTTAATAAAAAAACTCTAATAAGCTAAAATTTGGTTCTTGATTTGGTTCTTGTTTGGGTTCGAGTTCGATTTTTTGGGTAAATAAATTAGGATCTATTTGAGTATTTTTTCAGATTCAGTTTCTTTAATTTGGATCAATTTTGGTTTGGGTTTTGGGTCTCCAGAACAATATCTTGAAAACAATATTCTAAAATATCAGTACATGTCTAACAACTTAAATGAATACGATTTAAAAAGTAATAAAAAAAATCCAATCCCGCATTATAATGCGAGTTAATCCTATTTTATTTGATTTGGTTTAATTTTTTTTTAGAATTCTTACATTTTTCTAGTATTAGTTTTTTATTTGAACTTTTTTTAATATATGTATACTAAAAGTACCTATTTGAGACTTCCTAAACTAACCACCTCAACATTTTCAAAACTCATAAAAAACTGCCACATCATCTTCAATTTGTTTTTAAGAACTACCACGTAAATAATTTTTTAAACAAAATTCATATCTCCACTACCTCTCTCAATAAATTAGTAGTCTTAGTATTAGTAATAATTAATGAAAATTAAATAGCATGATCACACTATGTCGGCAAAACTACTAACCGTTTCAACGTTTTGATTTCCTCTTGGTGTGTTATAAACTACGTAGCAAGGAATCTTTGAGGATGATGCACTTCTCGCTTCGGAATCGGAAACGGAATCAGAAGCATTTGGAATCTCTCGGAATCACGCTTTCAAAAATAAAGTGTTTGGAAGCATACGATTCCAAGTCGGAAACAGTTTGGAAGTTCAAAATTGTTCATACCATATTAAAAAAATTTAAAAATTTAAACAAACCAATAACTAGTTCTTTGATTTCTAATTTATCAAACGATTTACTTTAGCTAACTTTGTTAAAAATATTAAAATTTATAGATTTTACGAGTTCTCTTTATTTTTAAATGATTTATAATTAAATTATAAGTTGAATTTGTTGTTTAAATTTTTCATTTATGATGTTATGTTAAGTGATTTATGATATATATATATAGCTATGTATATATATATACACACTTCCAATACGTACCCGCTTCCCTAATTGTTTTTAAAAAAATCAATTCCGCACTTCTAAACGCTTCCGCTTCTACGTACCCGCTTCTGATTCCATGCAGCCTAGGTTATAAACTCTCTCAAATATCAAGTCTTACATCAGATATCCACAAGATTCAAAACTAATATGAAAATCTTCTTCACGAGAATACCTTCATCAAGGTAATTATAATAAACGTTTTCCATGCGAGATCCATAATTTTATAGAGATTAGATTAAAAAATATTGTTTTACGGTTCTACATATTCACTAGCTACCGTAGTGTGTAAAACCAGAAAGCTCATCCCAATATTCATATTGTTTACGTTAATAATTGTGTTGTTGTTGCCCTTTTGCTATTGAGGTACCTTATTATCATCTTTTTTGCTATAAACACAACAAATCATATTTTTCCTTTGTATATCTGTTCTTTCCCATTTGTGCTTAAGATTGAAACAGCGCGTTTCCATTATCTCTAAGAAGGTGGACTCGTATGCTAAGTGACGTTGTATAACGTCATAATGTTTTGGTCTTTGGTAGGAACTCGTGAATTTGTGAGAGTGACTCGAAAAGAAGAACAAGATGATTTGATGAACTCAAGTATTTAGGGCGTTTCAGTCGTGTTGCTTGGAGATGACTTCAAGGTTCGTTATCGTGAATATGTCTTTCTCATTCTTTGTCCAACCTGTTGAGATTGAACCACACTATTTAAACTAGATTCAGTAATTGATCAAAACGTACATACATACACTTGTATCTCTTATCAAACAAAATATTTACATTATGAACATCATAGACGATAAAATAACACAATCTATTGGTGCTTGCTAGAATGGTTTATATGATAAGTATATTCAAAGATACTGACATAAAGATCTAAGCACTATAATTAATTTTCTTCTTGCAAACTGTTTTATTTGTAGTATAACTCTCAAAAGCAAATCTGCTACTCTGTTATTCAAATTTTACGAGATCATTCATTTTTTAACATACTAATTTTGAGCGTCTTGGTATCTATAAGAATACAGGGTTTTGGTATTTTGCTTTATACCAGATGTAAGATAAATATTTTGAGCAATTTTCTCAGTTGTCCAATTCCCCACAACACATCTCAACAAAAGAAGAGAAGCAAAGATCTTTGATGTTTTTTTTTCTCATGAACTGCATTCATTCTAAGATTTCTGTAACAATATAGAGATTAGAAAGTTGTATCTAAAATAAACAAACATGAAAATATTGTCCATTATTAAAACAATTGTACGAATTATTGGAAAAATCATGACATATTTTTTTTACTGAATATTTCTAAGAATAAGCTAATTAAATAAATTTATTGTAAATATTGTTGATTGTGTTTCCCTACTGAAATAATTAGCAATAATATTTTTATTTTACTTGAGCATCTAATACAAAAAAACTTAATCATCTTTATCAAGCATCAATAAATAAATAAATAATTAGTATATTAGTAAAAACGTAAATCCATTTATTTAATCAAAAAAAAAGTAAATTCGTTTTTAAACAAAAAAAAAATCCATAGTTTAGCTTGACTATTATGTGTTATTTGGAGGAAGCTTTTGTTTGGGATAAGGCAAACGCAAGGATAGCTAATGACTAGGTTTTGGAATCTGATGAGAAATCTCACGATATATTCGTGATGAAGGAGATGCATTCTAGACTCTTAACAGTTTCACCGTCTTTCATTCGATATAGGTATTTTGTGGATGACTCTTGGAAAGATTTTGAGTATTATTCATGTTTAGGTTGGTCCCGTTTCATTAACGACTTTTTCATTTTTTGGTTCATCTTGATCTCTAGATCACTCAACTATAGTTCTTAGTATTAGATGACTTTCGAAAAATCATACATCTATAAATCATATATTAAAATATTGGATTTTTTCCTTTTATGATTTATCTAGAACACGAACTAGAAGTAGCCCAGTTTAGTGTCTAGTAATTTATTAAACTGTTTTAAAATGGAAATTAACGAAACCGAACGTATCAACCCGAATCTAATTACATACAATTCTACTATGGTTTAAATTTTTATGAATTCGATAAATTGTAAATCAAAATAAAACCGAACTGTACGAAACCAAATTTCTAATAATTTTCAAATAGTTTATAAATTATAAAACCGATAAACCGTAAAACTTAAAAAACCAAACAGTAACCAACCGTATACCGAAATTTCCACCCCTAGTCAAAAGGACTCGGTTGAAACATAATTTAAGACCATTTCATGTAGTGTCATTGGTGAATGGCTTATTACGATGGGCTTTAAATGGGCCCATATCTTACCACATAGGCATATAAGGTGCTTTAAGCCTTTAATAGAAAGCCGGTGCCCGCATATGTTGAAGCCAAATCCATCAAAACTGGGACCCATATTTACTTTAGTCGCTAGCCACCACGTGGGTGATGTTTCATGGGAATCACTTGTACGTCATCAATTCACTATTGGACTTGGTGATAGGCCTATCAAGATACTTGGAACCGAAAAACCAATCACCAATCAACTCGAAATAATAGTTACTGAATAGTTACTGGAACCTAAGAAAATATTTATTGGCTCATCTTCATTTATACCTATAAATTTCAGATAATATCTAGTACTAAATTGATACCTGATTAACCCAAAAACATATAAATATATTAAGATAATTTTCAAAAATATTTACAGTATTTAGGTATTTTTCGGATATTTTTTGAATAAATAATTATATTTTTGGTATAAAATACTTAAATATATAGTGAAATTATAAAAATTTGTCTAATATTTATACCCAAACCGAATAAGAATCAGTATTGGAACCAAACCGAATTGTATTTAGAACCTAAATGGGTACAGAAAATATGGATTTGAACTGACCTGGAACTGACTCAAACTCAAACCCAAATATATGCGGTTTCTAAATGAGTATAAAAGTTTCTTACCCAAAAGATTCGAACCCGAATGGATATTCACGTGCCCATACCTACTTGGCGACATGAAATTGTTTCTACTTTGATAATAATGTCGTGGAAATAAAACCTCATCACACTATCAGTAATCGAGTCCATCGCTAGTAAAAGAGATCGACCATCGCTACTAGTAGTGACTTTGAAAAAAACGTACTTGACGGTTGAGGTAAGAGTTGCTTTACCAAATTTGCCCCCAGTTCCTTGACAACCTGTCCTTGCACCGAATTATTTCTGGTTTCGATTTTCACGAAATAAAAAAATAAAAATAAAATAAAAATTTCTCTGTCTTCATCTTCTTCTTCTATCTGTCTTTGTCGAAAGAAGATTCTTTAGATCTAAACTTTTTCGTTCGACTATAACCATAAAACCATATCCTTCACGTTATTAATACTTCTCCTTCATCGTTTTCTCCGTTACCGTTAAAGGCCGGGGTTTTGTTTTCTCCGGTGACTGTTCTTTGTCGAATTCCAGGTGTTGCCATCTGTTTTTTTGGGGATTAGTTAGTTATATGTCAGTTTTGTCTAATTGGATACCTTTTTGAGTTGGGTTTCTTTTGATTGAGAAAAGGACTTGATTTTTAACCTTAGGAGTTGGACAAAGGCACGTGTCCGAGTCCTTTACTACAGCTCCGATCTATAAGATATGAATTAGGTTTCATTTTGAGCTCCGATCTCTTTTGTGAGCTTGTAATTGGGTTTGTGATGGAAGCTAGAATTGAAGGTGAAGGTGGTCACAGTTTATATGGGTTTACTGGTAAAAGGAGTGTAGAGTGGGATTTGAATGATTGGAAATGGGATGGTGATCTGTTTCTCGGGAGACAGTTGAATCATGGATCATCTAACAGCTCTTCTTCGTGCTCTGATGGAGGAAATGCTGAATTCATGCTGAGAGAGAGAAGAGAGATGGAGAATAGGAAAAGAAGAGCTGTTACTGTGATAGCAATTGAAGAAGGTAACTTGAGGGATGATGATGTTCGTAGGCTTTCTTTGAATCTTGGTGGTGAGAATGGTGATCCCACTGAGAGAAATGGTGGGAAAAAGACGATTTGTGGAGGAGGGAGTTCGAATCGGGCCATTTGTTGCCAGGTAGAGAATTGTGGAGCTGATTTAAGCAAGGTGAAAGATTATCATAGACGTCATAAGGTTTGTGAGATGCATTCCAAAGCCACTAGTGCACTTGTTGCAGGAATTATGCAGCGGTTTTGTCAGCAATGCAGTAGGTAAGGTTTAGAAAATGCAAAACAACTTGGTCTTATGTCTTTGGTTTTAGTAATCTTATTCACTGAAGTCAAACTGTCTGTAGGTTTCATGTGCTTAAGGAGTTTGATGAAGGGAAGAGAAGTTGTCGTAGACGTTTGGCTGGGCATAATAAGCGTAGGAGGAAAACGAAGCCCGATGCTGTAGGCAATGGGAATCCTTTGAGTGATGATCAAACAAGCAATTACTTGTTGATTACTCTCTTGAAGATACTCTCTAATATACATTGTAAGTTGTTCATTATAGTTTCATTTGGACAGCCAAAAACTGTCAAACCAGCTGTTGATTCTGTGTTCTGTTTACAGCAAACCAGTCGGATCATACAGGTGATCAGGATCTGCTGTCTCATCTTCTAAAGAGCCTTGTTAGTCAAACTGGTGAATATATAGGGAAGAATTTGGTTGGTCTTCTACAGGGAGGGGGACTCCAGGCTTCTCAGAATATTGGAAACTCATCGGCTTTGCCCTTTATCCAGCAAGCCCCTAGAGAAGATATAAAGCATCATTCAGTAAATGTGCTTGAAACGCCTTGGCAAGAAGTGTATGTCAATGGTGCTCAAGAGAGAGCCTCGCTGGATAGGTCGCACAAACAAGTCAAAATGAGTGATTTTGATTTGAATGATATATACATAGATTCAGATGACGCCACAGATATAGAGAGATCATCGCATCCTCCTACAAACCCAGCTACTAGTTCACTTGATTATCACCAAGACTCACGACAGTCTAGCCCACCTCAGACTAGTAGAAATTCAGATTCAGCTTATGACCAATCACCTTCAAGTTCCAGTGGAGATACTCAGGTAAAAGTCTCACTGTCTATCTAATCATTTTGGTCGCTGATTAGTCATTGTAACATTTCTTGTTATGTCTGGTTGCATATTTAGATCCGCACAGATCGAATTGTGTTCAAATTATTCGGGAAAGAGCCGAATGATTTTCCAGTTGCCTTACGAGAACAGGTACATGATTTTTGCAGTTAGTTGCATCACTGTGTGATTTATTAAGTGACATGAATGTGTCAATATTCGTACTTTCAGATTCTTAACTGGTTAGCCCACACTCCAACTGACATGGAGAGCTACATTAGGCCTGGTTGTGTCGTGTTGACCATTTATC
>OVAX01004053.1:0-15500 GCA_900406405.1 Lepidium africanum | reverse complement strand
CGACTTGGCTAAGCGACTTCACCTCCGAGGATAAGTCGGATAAACAATATGTGATTCAGCTACCAACTCATCAATCTTCTTATCATACTCAGCTCCAATTGNCCAATTCATCAATACTCCTATCATACTCAGCTCCAATTGGTTCCTCAAGGCAAATTACTCTGACTTGGCCATGTGACTTCACCAATGGACCCGAGTCAACATCAATTGTAGCACATTCTCACTGACTCGGCCACCTGACTTCACCAATGGACTCGAGTCAACATCATGACTCTAGCAAATCTTCTTGACTTGGCCACATGACTTCACCACCGGACCCGAGTCAACATCATGACTCTAGCAAATCTTCTTGACTTGGCCACATGACTTCACCACTGAACCCGAGTCAACATCATGACTCTAGCAAATCTTCTTGAATTGGCCATATGACTTCACCACCGAACCCGAGTCAACATCATGACTCTAGCAAATCTTCTTGACTTGGCCAGATGACTTCACCACCAAACCCGAGTCAACATCAATTGTAGCACAATCTCTCTGACTCGGCCTCCCACTCTTGAATTTAGGCCGAGTCAACCATCAAATCTTGCAAAATCCTCTTGACTCGGCCTATGACTTGGGTATTTAGGCCGAGTCCACCATAATATTGGCAAATTGTTCATCCTTGCTAACTTCTTGTATAATCTCGTCTCCAATGTGTCCAAAAATCTCCTGATAAAAACACCAAAATGCATAATGTATGCAATGCAAGTGCAAACAATGCAAATGAACCAAAAGGAACTCTAAAATGATGAGTATGCTATGAATATGGATGCAAAATTAACTATATTTGAGCTGTGAAATATGCTAAAATGTATACACATCACTCAATTAAACTCTACCACAGTCTATCATGTGTCTCTGCCACACTCAACCGTACACAACTAAAGTCCACCAAAAGTCAACCAAAATCTACCATGTATCTTTTAAAAATCAACCAAAGTCTACCAAAGTCTACCAAAGTCTACCACGCACTATTTTATCTTTGCCAAAACCATGAAGGATTTGTACCTTCAAACCGAAACGTTTGTTTAGTGATTCAGCGACATGAGCGGGTAGAACAGAAGACCCAACACCACCAACAAAATCCAAGTATAAACGACCAAGAATATCGGGTGTTGCTTGTTGTGCCCGAGATGACCTCTCCGTAACTGAGCAAGTGTGTTCTCCACAATATATCCGGATATAGAAATACGGACTATCAGGGTCTTGGCATGAAGCACAGACTCTCCATATGCAGTTTGGAACCCAACATCTCACAACCAATAACATCCTCGTTGATGATACGACATCGAAGTCAAACCTATGCAAAACAAAATATGTCTTCAACCTAGACTCAAGATCGTCTTTTATGGAATAAATTTATCCCGCAGCTAATTGAAGTGACCTCATTTCGAAATCTAAGTACTCTCCTGAAATGTCGAATCTCTTTTCTTAGGAGGAAGATTTTTTCTATCTTCTTCTTTGCACTTCCTCTGAACACTTATGAAGTCTTCATCACCAGAGCTTGCACCATCTACATCCTCGAGTAGTCGAATCTCATTTCTGCTTCGTCATCATAGTCAACGTGTTCTTCTTCTTGTTTGAAAGTCTGCCTAACTCTACCACACGTTCAAGTAACTCTACCACATGTGGAATTCACTCTTCCAAACGTTGAATCAAATGGTTCAAAGGAAGGCTCGCATTTAGGCTCAAATCTTGCACATTCTTCCACTGGAACATGAGATCTCCTTGAAATCTCCACACAAAGACGAATAGACACTTTTCTAAATTGTTGCACATACCCACGCAATTGCCTCTTGTTGGTCATGAAGATTAGAAGTGTATCTTGTGGTAGGGCATGCATGAGTTTATTTGATATGTAATTCAATTTTATCTTGTAGATATGTTGATTTAGCTCAAAATCTTCATGCATCATCCTCACAAACTCATCATAACACACATCTTCACTCAAGTTCATAGTTTTACAACCATGAGAAGTATCTACTATAAAGAACCAACGATTTTGGTCGAATTTCCAACTACCACAAACTAAAACGATTTGATCCATGGATCCAAAACCAAGCAAAATAAGCTCAAAAGATATGGAATGAGGTTAAGCAACAATGGTGATTTGTATTTCAATGGTTTTTGGCTGCATTGAGTTGGCGAGAAAGAAGGTAGGTGATGCAATTACTAAGGGACAAAATCGTCATTGTACAAACTAGTTTAAATGTTCAAACTCTGCCAAACTCAACTACACTGGCGTAGCAAACTCCACCAAACTCCACCACACTATCAAATATAACTCTACCAAAATCTACCACATAGTGGACGACCTCTGCCAAACTCCGCCATATAACTCTGCCAAACTCAACTACACAAGCGTTGCTAACTCCACCAAACTCCACCACACTAGCACATAAAACTCTTCCAAACTCTACCACACAGTGGACAACCTCTGCCAAACTCCGCCATATAACTCTGCCAAACTCAACTACACAAGCGTTGCTAACTCAACCAAACTCCACCACACTAGCAAATAAAACTATACCAAACTCTACCACACAGTGGACGACCTCTACCAAACTCCGTCATATAACTCTGCCAGACTCAACTACACTAGCGTTGCTAACTCAACCAAACTCCACCACAAAGGGTCAAAAGTCTGCTAAACTCTACCACACTGGTAAAACCTCAAATACTTAGTCCCCATCAAAACGACTTCCAAATTATCGAAAGTTAGTATGGTTTTTATTCGACAGTGCTTTGTGAAGATCAATTATGGTTTGTTTAACTTTTCCAAAGTTTAGTTGAGTTTATGCTAACGTGACGATAGATCTTCGCAATATACGCGTGCTGACATGTCACAATTCATTAATAGTATTTTTGTTATTATGTTTTTTTTAATACATCTCAAAAGAGCATAATAGCAATTTAAAAACAAGAAAAAGACTATTTGAGTCGGGAGTCCAACCTGTAATTTTGTTGTTGTTTATTCCTCCACTGCTAATACTGATGGATAATCCCATTGGGCCTCAAGTCTCTCAAGTTGAAGATTAGGATTAGCATCAAAAACGATATACACATCAGACTATAACGAACCGGGTCGGGTTTAAATTGGTACGGACCCAGGAAAAAAGAACCCTAAGTCCTTTCTTGGTTCCAAGGAGTTTTGTCCTGAGCTCATATCGAACACACGAGCTCCATTCGTATGCCCAAAACCCTAGCTGCGGAGCCTTCCTTAAACCCAGCTCTCTTAGCTTTCAAGCCTCGTCAACTTTTGATCTCTAGACCAGTTATGGGAAAAGGGAGCAAAACCTCGACGACTTTGGAATCGGAGCAGAAGCTTTTACTTTTCCGTTCGATAGCTCAGTACTTGGATCGATGTGGGTTTTCCAAGTGCTTCAAAAAGTTGCTCTCTGAAGCTGAAATTGAGGTTTGTTCATTCAGTTTTCGATTTTTTAAGAGTCTTCTCTTGTGCTGTCTGGAGAAAATACCAAAACTTTGTCCTTGATATCAATGTAGATTAATTTGGAATTCATCTTTTGCTAATTTAGCATTGGGTTTTTACATGAACGTGCTCTATTGAAATTGTTTCAGAAGAAGGAATTGAACAGTACGTTACCTGATCTAGAGGAAATTTACAGCGAGTTCTTAAAGAAGAGGTAAGCTTGTATTACTTACTGTCATGTATAATAAGATGCACTTTCCAAGTTTTGTTACATTTTATCATTACTCTTGCCGAACCTTAGTATTCTGGCTTTTTACCTTTTATTGTTATGTGTCTTGCAGAGAACATGAAGCTGCAGTGAAAGGAATCACTGAGGCCAATGTAGCGGAAGGTGTAGAGAATGTAAAGAAGGAGAAAAAGAAGAAGAAAGAAACAAAGGTGGATGTAACCGAGGATGAGAATGAAAAGGTCAAAGAGACTGATACTGAGATCAAAGACGGACTGAAAGAGAAAAAGAAGAAGAAGAAAAACAAGTCGAAATTGATTGAAGCTGAGTATTTGGGGGATGATGGTGAGGAGGAGAAAGCTTCCAAGAAAAGGAAAAGAGCGGAGCCTGAAGAGACAAAAGAAGAGACTAAGGATGATTTTGAAGAATCAAAACGTAGGAAAAAGGAAGATAATGCAGTAGACGACGACGAAGAGGGTTTTCCGGAAACACCTGTTAAGCAGACTGATACTCAGGCAAACGGAAATGTTGAGAAAAGCGAAACAAAATCAACAAATCAGAAGTCAGGAAAAGGGCTTTCGAACTCAAAAGAGGTAACCATGTTTGCATCAATTGATCATTTGTTTGGGATTGTTTTTCCGATGTGTTACGAAACATTTATTTGCAGCCGAAGAAATCGTTTCAGAGGGTGAATGTTGAAGAAGTTGTGTTCACTGACGATAGGCTAAAAGACAACTCGTATTGGGCAAAGGTTCGATATAATCTCCATTGCTCCTTTGTATATCGATCTTTATTTTTTCCAATGCCTTTGTTGAAGTTTCCTTCTATGTGTCTAATAGGATGGTGCTGATATTGGTTATGGTGCTAAAGCTCAAGAAGTTCTAGGCCAAGTAAGAGGGAGGTAATGCTTCTCAGCCTTTGTACTTTACTATATATCTAGAGTTACGCATTCACAGAGAGGGATTTGATTTGCTTCGGTGTTCGTGTTTGAAACACTTTTAGGTTGGTTCAGTTAGATTTTGCAAAAGATTTAACTTTACCTGTATGGAATTTTTAGTTACTTTGCTTTATAATTAATCTCGTTTAGGTTTTGTATATTTATACATATTGAAACTGATTTAGGTTCATATCTTTATATCTGAATCTCTTTCCCTTTTTCTTTCTGTTTAGAGGTTTCCGACATGAAAAGACAAAGAAGAAACGAGGAAGCTACAGAGGAGGAGAGATTGATCTTCAGTCACATTCAGTTAAGTTTGATTACTCGGACGAAGAGTGATTGATAAGAAGCAGCACTATGCTATTTTCACATTGCTTCTCTTTTGATTTTCTTTTCCTTTGATCCGAAAAAAGGGCTCAAATTTTGTGCCTGCTAATGCTCTCATTTGAAAACTTGTAAGAACATGATTCGGTTTCAGTTCCTTGTTCACTAAATTGGCAGCGTTTCAACTTTTCAATGCAAATGTGAGAAATTGATTCAGTATCTGGGCTTTGGGTCTGTATATTGGTTTCTATTGGGCTTAGGCCCGATTCTAATTCAAAACCGCTAAAAACCAGTAGCCAGATCAAATATAAAATGAATGGTTAAAGACCAAGAGTTTGAATCGAAAATGATAAGGTTTTTGAACCGAGTTTAAGGAGTTTCGGACCGGTCCTCGAATTAATTGACTTTCCGTTTGTAGATTTCAGCCGACATAAATACAGATATTTGTTGTACTTTGCAACTCTGTTTTGATGTTTTTGTCTCCTTACTTCTCGATTATCAGATATTTTATTCAAAATTTCTCCTTGTAATTATGCATATTTTTTATTGCTAATGGCTTGATTGTAGTCGTACTTGATTGATTTGATGCTATACTTTCTGAACAAATTTAGTTGAAAGTAGCTAAGCAGAAAAGAAAATTAAATGAAAGTATTGTGGGTTAAAATTAAAGTGGCATATCTTTAATATATTTGGTCTCTTGCGTTTTGTTTAGGCAAAGTGTTTTCTTTTTTCCTTTATTAATTATTAGAAGTCATTCGACATTTTTTTCATGTAACCATCGTGTTATTAAGTATTATTATTTTTGTGTCGGTCCATGCTTTTTTTGTTAACTAATCTTGGTGATGTAAAAGCATCCGATGTTTGGAGTTGAGTTCTTGGTATCACAAATTTTGGATTTATTGAAGGGTAGATTTTAATGGATTTATAAATCTATAAGGAATTCTAAATGTATATAGAATTCTTAGATTTTAAAATTAAATAAAATAAATTTGAAAATCAAATAGACTACATTTCAATATTTGAATAACACATTATTTGAATATGAATTTCAAAATAAGTTTGAATAACACATTATACGAATATAAATTTTAAAAGGGATTTTTTAGTGACAAAAAAAAAGAATTCTTTCTAAAATAACTTATTGACTTAGTCAATGGGTTACATAACCCTCCAATTTCTCTCTCCCAAAACCTTTTGCAAATTACCCCTACTTTTTCATATAATATCCAAAATATGTCATTATTTTTCTAATTTTTTTTTAAATTTTCAGCAAAAGACAAAATGACTCAAATATTAATAAAAACTTCAATATTTACGAAAGTGTCATTTTTCTTCAATTCTTCCAACTACCATTACCAACCAAAACCAAGCTCTAAATACTAATCTATCTCCACATTTTCGACATGTTTATGCTTTTTCCCAACCTTCAACCACATTATCTCCTATTTTCTCTTCATTTCTATCCAAAAACACTCTCTAGTTTTCATTTTGCAATTTCAAAATTCTTAAAACTTACGTTTTTTGGTCCATTTAAGGAGTATAAGCAACGAGTAATGGTTTACTTCCGCATTCTTGGGTGTTTAAATAAGGAAACTATAATCACTAACTCTAGCTATTTCTTGCAAAATTTGGAAATTTGCAGATAGTAGACTTCAAGTGAAGTCTCCAACATGTAGTATACTTCACCTGAAGTCTCCACACGTAGTATACTTCATCTGAAGTCTCCAAGTCAACACAGAGGTTAGTTTTGCATTTGACTATTTTCTGGATTTGGAAAGTAGACTTCAAATGAAGTCTTCTCATTTGTGTTTGAAAATAAAATAGATGGAGACTTCAAATGAAGTCTACTAAATTATGAGTCAGTTTTGCAATTGACTGAAAATTTGACTTTTGAGTAGACTTTAAATGAAGTCTCCGCAGAAAGAGGAGACTTTGAAAGAATTCTACTTTGTGTAGAGGGGTTATTTTTGTAGTTGACCAACATTAGAGTTTTTTGACCTAAAAATTTGGAAATTAATTTGAAATGGAAGACTTCAGGTGAAGTCTTTTGGAACTCGGAAGACTCCAAATGAAGTCTACGTTAGATACTCAGTAATGGATCCTACATATGATTTTTGTGAAAAAAAGAAAAAAAAACAAATATTAATAAAATAATGTAGACTTCTTCTGAAGTCTTCTTCATTTTCGTTGGAGACTACATTTGAAGTCTGTGATGTCGGAGACTTCACCAGGAGACTGCTGCATCAAAAGTCAAACTTAGTCAATTGCAAAAGTAACCTCTGTTTTATAGTGTAGACTTCACCTGAAGTCTGCAGAATTATGTGGAAACTTCAAGTTTCAAACGAACCAGAGGAGACTTCTATGGAAGTCTCCTTGTAAAATTTATTATCCTAGGCAATTGCAAATATAACCTCCAGAACTATAGACTTCTCTGGAAGTATTCTACTTGAAAGTCAACATTTAGTCAAATGCAAAAATAACATGCGGAGATATTTATAGAAGTCTTCTTTGATGCTCGTAGACTTCATTTGATGTCTCCACAGTTTCAAAGCAGACTTCATCCAAAGTCTCACAGTGCTAATTAAAATTGAAATTTTTAGTGGGTAGTAACGATACTTTTAGCTAATTATATGGTTCTAATATTGTTTGTATAATGTTTTGCAGGAAAATGGTTCAGCTACCTGTTGTTTGTGGAGAGTGGGTAATGAAAGACTTGTGTTGGCATTTCGAGGTTGATAATTGCAGAGGAGGAAGAATGTTATTTATAGAGGATGGGTGTACACATAGTGAACTTCTTGGAATGGTACAAGATGATTACGATCTCGATGTGGAAACCAAAACTATAGAGTTAACATATTCACTTCTAGTTTCAATGTTGCAAGAAATGCCACTTAATACTCCTCCAATGCACGTCACAAATGATAGACAAGTTAGAAGCTTGGTTGAGTTATGTAAGTTGCACGTTGTACGTTTATATGTTGCTGGTGGTTTTCGAGAGAGTGCAAATGAAGCATATAAAGGTGACGCAGAATGGGACCATGATGTCAAGCAATACAAAGACAAAAACTGAGATGAAGATCTTTTAAAAAATCTTTTGTATTATTTCTTTTATGTTTTGTTTATGATATTTTGTGAATAACTTAGAAAATTCTTCCTTGTCCTTAAACTCACATTTTAAAAAATTATTGAAATTAATAAAAATTTGATATGTTTAAGAACTCTTATAAACAAAATAATAGAAAATTTGTTCGCTTAGATATAACAACTTGTTATAATTCATGTTACATAATCAATAATAGCCATCAATGGAAATTTCACACTTATCTACAATGTAATATTTACAATATGTTGACAAAAATTATCTACAATGTGTTCTCTTTGCTGACCACCCGATTTCCTATCTGCATTGGTTCCCTTATGAAAGCAAGAAGAAGAGAGCAAAATCAAGATCAACAACCACCGTCAGTTTTTTTTAAGAAATGAGTCTCCTTCAGAAGTGTCACTCAAAAGTCTCCATAGAAGTCTTCTTAAAAGTCTCCTTAGAAGTCTCCTTCGAAAACTCATTCGGAAGTCTCCTTAGAAGTCTCCAGAGAAGACTCCACCAGAAGTCTCCACCAGAAGTCTCCTTAGAAGTCTCTTAGAAGACTCCACCAGAAGTCTCCTTAGAAGTCTCCACCAGAAGACTCCACAAGAAGACTCCACCAGGTGACTCCACCAGGAGACTCCACTAAAAGACTCCACCAGAAGACTCCACAGAAACTTGAAACAAATCATATCAAAAAGATTCCATCTTTAATTAGATTAGACCAAAAAAACTAGAATTTTTCACAAGATCTCATTTCAAAAACAAATCTTTAACTAGAAAACATAAAGAAAAATCAAATCAAAAAGATTTTTCACAAGATAAAAAAAAAGGTCTTTCACAAGAAAAGTTATATAAAAAAAAATCTTTCACAAGAAAAGTTCAAAAAAAAAAGATCTTTCACAATAAGTTTTTTAAACATAGATTTTTCACAAGAAAATTTTTAAAAAGAAAGATATTTCACATCACATTCATTAAAAATGTAATCTTTAACTAAATATAATAAAAATCAAATTTTTTTCACAAGATCTCATTTTAAAAACAATTCTTTAACTATAAAGCACAAAAAAAAATCAAACTTTCACACAAGTTTCTTTTAAAATAAAACCTTTCACAAGAAAGTTCAAAAAAATTAGATCTTTCACATAAGATTCATTAAAAATGCAATTTCTAACTATAAAATATACAAAAATCAAAATTTTCACAAGATCTCCTTTAAAAATCAGATCTTTAACTAAAAAACACAAAAAAATCAATACTTTAACAAGAAAAAAAAACTCAATGTTTTCCAAAACAAATATACCTTTCTAAGAGACATGATGGATATTGGCCATAGACAAGAGACTTTGGTGGCTGGAAGCTTCCCATGGAACATCCATTAGAGGCATCATGACTGTGATACCATCCATGAGTTCCATGAACTTTTCTCTTTGCTTGGCCAAAATTTGTTTCTTGAAACGACCTGGAAACGACAACTTTGGCTCATAAGGTTGTGGCACATATTTCCTTGCCACCTCGAACGTGCGTCCGACGTGAGGTCGCAGACATACGTATGGACCGGATCGGACGCGGCCTCGGATCGTGGTCCGATGTGAACTCTAAAAAACCCTACTTTTCATCTTTTTGCTCCAATCCAATCTCATTTCATGCATGCTTCATTCCATAAGCTCCAAAGCCTCCAACTTAAGTTTTCAATCACCTAAAAAGAACCGAAAAAGAACCAAATATGCAAAATGCATGGCCTATGGACTCTAATGCATGAACTATACCAAATGTGATCTAAAATGAGACTAAATGCAACTTATATGAATGATAATGATGCAAAACGATGATGAAAAACACACCAATAAACACACACATCACTCTTTTGTATATCAGATCAGTTTCAATCCCTACCTCGGGTGATGGTAAGGACTTTTTACTTTGGCAGCATGCATATGGTGTTTTTAAGCCTGACTTCTTGGTGGCTCGAACCTAGCATCTCATCCGCTACAGCGCATCCCCAGTTTCTTAGGCCAACTTTTTTGGTTTCCTCAAGCAGTTCCAAAATTCAGCTTCATCACGTGGTTGGCTTTTCGGGATAGATTGTCAACAGGCGATCGAATGTATCAATGGGGTAGTGATTCGTCTTGTTTTTTTTTGTGGGGAACATGATGAGAAAAGGGATCACCTGTGTTTTGCTTGCCCTTATAAATTCATGATATGGTCTCAACTTGGTAGTTCTCTACTTGAGAACTTTATAGTTGCGGACTGGACAGACATAATCTCTCATTTATCACAAGCCAATGGCCATTCAGTTGACGTGGTACTTAAACGTATACTCCTCCAGACTACTATCTATTGATCATTTAATTTTATCATTGGTTCGATCGAGTGATGTACTCTTTAAGGTACAGTTCCTTCCGAGTAGAGGTTTGTTTTGCTTATTGTTCGTATTCTAAAGGCTTGATCCATGTCTTGATTTTTAGTGTTTATACTAAAGTGTCAAACAACCACTTGTGCATCGATTTTGCCATTTATATATTAAGTATGGAATTCCAATCTTGTCAGATTAGAAGTTTGATCTTCATTACTGAGGTATTCTCAATGACGAAGGAGATTTTGTCATATATTCTGGATTCTGTTGTCTCTCAATGACTTTGATATTCAGTTTCATAGTTTATTTTTGATTTTTTTCATTTGGATCTTGCTTTGGTCTTTTTTGGTTTGTTTCTAGAGTTCTATCATTTGGTTTAGACTCGAGAAATATATTTATTTTTGGTGATTTTTGTATTTGAACTTTGTATTTCATCAATCGTTAATTAATATATGAATCAAAAAGATATAACTCAATAAGCATTTCATCGGCTTTCTTTCTCATGTAACCTTGTAACTTGAGAGGAGACTATTGTTTATTGAACTAGATCTGAAACTTGTGGCAGAGTCGGTGGCTGGTGGTCCCATTAACACCGGTGTCGACTCTCCCCTTTGTCTCGCCGTTGTTGGTGCTTCCTTTGCTTTCTTATATCTGTGTATGTGGCAAAGTGGGTTTGTTGATTTGTGAAGATCTATCTACGGTGAAGTTGGCTCCAGTGACGGTCGAGGTCCACATCGTTTTCCTGTGGCCACCAGCTTCTTCTGGACTTCGTTAATTCGTCCTGAGATCGGAGCTTCTCGAGGTCTTGAGGAGGCAAGATTTTTTGAACCTCTTTTTCTGGTCTGCGTGGTAGTTATGATTTGGTCCTCACCTCATGGCTTGGTTCTCCTTAATCTGATTGATGAGTTTTCTCTTCATCATTCTTTTCCTTTATTAGTCAGATTTAGTTAGTTTCAGGTAGTTGGTTGTTGTTGGTTTAGTTTAGCTTTGGGTAAGGTTTACCGGATCGATTCATTTGTTTTGGTAATTGCCTTGTTAATGTCTCTCCTCTGCCTAAATTCTTTGTGGGTAAGATGGAGCTTATTCTTCTGGGATTTCTTTCCCCTATTTCTTCGGTGGTATTTGTTTCTGAATCTTAGTGGTTTGTGTGCTATTGTCATTGGTCTTCCCATTTGGAGTTTGGTTTTGGTACCTAGCTCAGGAGGTTACCATCGACTTTGGCAATTTTAAGAGAGACTCATCTTCTCCAGAAGATCCAATCTATGTGACTCAAGTTATCGCCTTTAAGTAGGAATCATGTTGTCGGAATATCGTTCGGGAACTCTTATGTTGATATCTAGGTCTTGATCCATTGATTTTGGTTTTATCAATTGGATTGCAACTTATCATCATCCTTGCCTAGTATGATTATAGCAGCTTTTTTTTGTCTTTGTAACCTATTATTGGTTTCTTGTTGTAATACTCCAATCCTAATAAAATTCGAATTCAGATGAAAAAATATGACTCAAAAAGATAGATATGTCACAAGATATTTTAAATTTCATTTTATTTTTAATAATATGATATTTTAGTTATAATTAATATAAAATATGAATTTGCACAACATATATAAATCTATCAAAATAGAAAACATATATAATTATGTTTAGTTCAAGTACTATAAACCTATAATTACAAAAATAAGACTAAAAAATCTATAAGCAATAAAATACTTTTAAAAACATAATATAAATTTAAAAAATATTCAAACTTTGAAGTAGACTAATTGAATACTTGTGGATTGAGTATACAGATTCTAAAAATTAGTATTATTTTTAATTTATCGATTATAATATTACTTTGATTAGTTACAAGAATAATTTGTTTCTTATTTATTGAAACTATTAAATAGAAAAAATCTGAAATTTAATAATAGAATTTTTTTTTTAGTGCTATGATTTGAGATTAAAAAAAAAACACCAAATTTGGTATTGTAATTGGAATTGCTTTTTTTTTTTTTGTCAATAAGTAACCATTGGATTGACAACAGTCCGCCCCATAGCCTAAATTTTTCAACTGAAGCTGGTGAGATTCGAACTCACCACATGATGTCTAACTAAATCAGGGGCAATCTAACTAGACCACTTACTTTTTAGCAGTTGGAATTGCTCTTAACATGCATACAATGGTAGACCGTAAAAATATTTAAACATATTGAACAATCACTTTATTATGCGAGATCAAATGTATATTATCATCTTATTTATTTATTCATTTACAAAATTTATGTTCAATATTTAAGATGATATATACTTTTTTATAATTTATTTAATTTTCTCACTTCTCTAATTTAAAAGTTTTGTGGTTTGATTTTTTTATTGTAAGTATACAATAAATAGTCATGCAGGTATAGTATTCTCTCTCTTAAACTCTTTCTCAAAAGAGAAGAACTTCCATCAACATGAAAAACTCGGGGAGAGGTGACAGTCGGAGGCTCTCATAGCTCCGGTGATGATGCCACTTTTTCCTCTTTTGTCCTATGTCTTTGTGTATTTGTGCGTAAGGTTCATATCTGAATTAATAAAGTTGGTGGGTTGTAGCCTGATTTGAGATCTAAAGTTGTGGGCTTTTCAAAAGTAATATGTTCGGAGAGTGTAACTTCCTTTTAAAGTTTCAGTCTCGGAAGACATGTTCTGTTTTGAAGACAGTGTGCGTGAGACTCATAGGCTTCACTATAGGGTTCATGAGCTCGTTGTGGGCACGAAAGCTCCACATTTGTCTTCAACGGTGGGTCTTCAACTTTTGGAATCTACTTACTGTTTAGTATAGTTTGGTTTAGGCCGGTTGGTTTAGTTATTATTAATTTGGTTAGTCTTGATTTAGTTATTTCCCTGGTTTGAGTTTTATCCTTATCGGTTTGATCTGTTGTTGTCCTCTCGTGTGAGTATGACATATCCAAGATAAGGTTGTTCCATTCCTTGTCCGCATTTAAAAGATTTGATTGAGGTATAGTCTTTTCGAGAGTTCTGTTGAGGCATCAACCAGTCGTACTCCGTCTATGATCGACTCCTTTTTTGACTATGTCATTGCCAGAAGATAGTTTAATTCATTTTTTGCCGGTTCGGATACCTAACTCTACATTTTGTGAGATGCACCAAGTCACTATTAGAGGTTTTGTCATCCATATTTCCCGTGTTTGCTTTGCGGAGATTAAACTCATCCGAGTCGAGATAGTCAATATTTAGTCTTTGTCTTTTTTAGTTGTTTCAGAATTGTTATATGGTTTTTGATTTCACTAGCTTTCCTCTTTTAGGTTTTAGTTTCTAGAAATATTTCTGTTTTCTATCGGGTATAGTATTTTTTCGTTGTATTGTTTGAACATCAGTTTCCTTAATATAATTCCAACAAAAAGAAAAAAGAAATAAAATGCATAGTCAAAGAAAAGGTTAGTGGCACAGTTGGCTGATATAATTTTTTTTGGTTATAATTGAGTATAGTAGAATGATTAGGTTTTTCAAATATTTATCACCTTCTAATATTTTTAATTGTATGTGATAATTCCACTAAGCCTTATATATCGAAATACCACTACAATATGTTTACGTATTTGGAATCAACTTGGGTGAATTTTTGAAATAACCATAACTAAGTAGTTAATTAAAAAAATGACTATATGAAATGGATAATTGGCTGACTTTTTTTTTTTTGTCAACACACATTAATAATTCACCAAAAAAAGAGTGAAAGGATAAGTTACACTTCGAAACCAATAGGTGACTCTCTAGAAGAACGAGCGAGAGCATCAGCCTTATGGTTTAGAGAGCGCGGAATTACATGAAGAGAGAAAGCACTAAAAAGAGACTTCAACCTGTAAAAATCCTCCTGGTATGGTTGGAAAGCCGGCCAATCTTCTGGGTTGAGGAGTAACTTCAGAGCATCCGAACAATCTGTAACTAACTCCACTTCTAGGAATTGGGAAAGAAGCAGAGATTCCATAGCCCAAAGAATAGCTTCCACCTCCGAGTGCAATGCCGAAAGACTTCGCCGAATTTTTCGTGCTCCCCTACAATCTCCATGTGTAGCATCCGAAAAACAAATCCAACCCAGACCCGAAACAAGGTCTGAACTTTTTCAAGAGGCATCAACGAAGCGTCTATAACCCATAAACGTTGGGTCAACAGTCAAAGGTATAGACACCTCTGACCAAATCGAATCCGAACTTCGTAATCCTTGTTGGGTTACATGATTTGTTTGACACATTGCTTATGACCATTCTGTCATCTCTTGCTCCGCCTTAGCTAGCAACTCCTGGGGATCTGTACTTGTCCCAGCAATGCAATTCTCATTTCTGTCATTCCATAGAAACCATATCAACCAAGGAAAAATTTTGCCGATCCTGGAATCGTGAATTCTCGAGAACAGGAAATCCAGGTTGTACCAAATTGAGCTTCCCGGAAAAACATCAACGGGTGATGGAATAGGAGATAATGCCCATGTTTGAATTACTGGGGGGCATTCAAACAGAATATGATTAATAGTCTCCTCCTCCGCCCCGCATCTACTACATCTAGAGTCACCGCTAATTCCTCTATTAGTCAGATTCATCTTAACAGCAACACATCCTGATAACGCTTGCCAAATAAAATGTTTTATTTTATTTGGAATCTAAATGCCAAATTTTTGAGTATAAAGCACAAAAATTTGGCCCATAGTAAGCCAAATTTAAAATGGAATTACTTTCCTCTAATTTATATCCAGACCTGACTGAATAACGACCAGATTTCGAATAGTGCATGCCCCAATAATCTGATCGAACTCGTCGTGAGATCAGGATGCCCATAATTGGTTGTACGTCAGAGGGGATAAAATATTGACATAGTAAAACCTTTCTCCAAGATCGGGTTTGAGAATCAATATATTGATCTTCTGTAAGATCCGGATATATACTTGGATCAATACCAATAGCAGCTCTTGGGTGAGTATCTGGTATCCATGGGTCCCTCCAAACCGCAATAGATCGACCGTCACCAATTTTTCTTATTTTACGCTTATCTACCAGAGATCTAGCAGAAATAATACTCCTCCATCCATAAGAAGAATTAGCAGGTAAAATCGTTGTGATTG